>LUCM01001945.1:241014-267215 GCA_008360955.1 Fasciolopsis buskii | reverse complement strand
TCAGTGACGGATAGGTAGAACATAATATAGAGAGGTTCAACAAACCGTTCAGGGCCCGCTCGGTGGCGTAATGGATGGGACATTGGACTCACAATCGTTCGTCCCGGGTTCGCGTCCCAGTTCGGGCGCGGTGGATATGCGCTGCTGATGATTCCTAGCAAGCTGGATGAAACAGCTGTACAGTGCTTCTATGGTTTCTTCATGGTGAGTTGAGCGATGATATCACATAGTGAATTATTTCATGTAAACATTCAATCTCCTACTACTAAAATGGATATCTTTGAGGTGTGGCAATTTGTGGCCCCACTACATTTTCAGAAACAATACGGTTTTTAAACAATAATAATTCCGAGCGATTGTAACGTCGAACGTAGACCATATTCATACTAAATATCCGACAAGAAAACAACGAAATAATGATCACAGAATTGTAGCACATCCATTCAAAGGGTGCGTGCACTTATTTTGTTGAATTAACTGAAGCACAATCACTGCGCCTCTGAAATCGCGACCACCAACAATCCTCAACCTTCGCGAGCTATTCGTCTCGCCAAGTTTGTGTAACCTTATATGACCTTTAACCAGGAGCTTAGGGATGACGACGAAACGCCAGAATGCGCACACTGGTGACCGTTATTGTTCAAGCTTTTAGGCTCGCGGGAACGGAAACCAGTAACAAGTGCAAAGACCGTTAGCGTTGGAATCACCTATCGGTTGCGTAAAAACCAAACGCTTGCATGAAGAAAACCAGATGAATTAAACCAAGACACCCATCTCTGGTCCAATCCCAGACATCCTAGCTAAACAGTAGATAGCTGCTTGATCATAATCTTTGTATTCTTTCTATTAATTTCATACGCATGATTGTGTACGCTTGAGGAGTGTAATGAGGATAAATGTGTATCCAAAATCCGATTTACGCAAACCGCTGAATACCTAGCACCAGGTTAGCCTAACCTGACTGTTTTAAACAAGCCAAGAACCCATATCACTAAATTATTTTTAATGTTTACCCAGGAACTATTTGCATCGTTTCTCTGTAATATATAAACATATTGATAACAATCATGCACACCTTAACCACTCCATTCTGATGTGGTTTGAAAATCACTTTTTGATAGTTGATTCGTGCGAGTTTAATCCAACCTGTCGGAGATTCGAGGCCTTCAGATAAACAGTACATTTCACAAGAAAAAAGAAACAGATCAACTGTGCAGTCCAATTGGCTGCCACAGTGGAACAGGATTGTCGTTGAGTACGTAGACCTCGATATAGATGAGCTGATCTAGAGGGCGAGTGAGTGCATCGATAGATCGAGGCTGCACGTGGTGTCTAGTAAACAGTGGTTAGAATTCAGTCACCCTGCTATCCATGACGGGTTTAGCCGTCGGGTGCCAGGAATGTCGCAAGTATATTTTCATCATGCTGGATTGAACAATAACAGTATCCGCGTTGGCTAAAATGGTAACGAGTTATGCTGTTTTCAGAACCAACTGTGATACGTGCTCTTTGAAAATTTCAGCTGATGACACAACCCATTTGTTCGGTTGTTTCACACTGACTCAGTTTATCAATATGAACCTCGACAGGCATGTGTATGTTTTTTTCCAAGTTTGTGAAACGTCAGTAGACCGGAGTACTTAAGACACCAACTGTACAGATCGAATCTGCATGCATGATCGTCACGCATGGAATGGCAAACAGGAATATAAGTTTGATGAGACTAAACTAGACAGTCCTTTTCCCATGTGCCCAATTTTCCAAGCTTACGTCGAACGGGTTTTTCAATGTCGCTGGTATTTCACTATTACACAGAGTCCGACTCCGTTTCTCCCAACTATATCATTGTCCCGAAGCAACAGTGTTATTCATCCTCAACTCCTATTGGGTAGAAAGGTTCTTGATATGCGTAAACATTCAGAAAGCTAAAGATTTCGGTTTCTTGTCCCTGATTTCTTGACCGTCAACTCTCAACAAATTGCTGAGCAAAAGTATTAGGGGATTAATCTTCATATCTTGATGGCCCAGTCCCTGTGATGTTCAACTTACACTCTTTTGTTTCATTTTGGCATCCCGGTTCGGGCACGATCGGTACGCGTTGAGGTTGTTTCTAACAATGAGGAAACAGCTTTACCGAGTGCTTCTGTGATTTTTTAACGACGCAATAAATTTTGATATCGCATATCTAGTCACCTGTTTCCTCTGTCAACCTAAAAGTGATCCAAATTTCGGTCAAAGTGTCAGTATAAATTCAATCAGTCCTGCAAATTAGATGAAGTTGTCCGTTTTCTTAGTCGAAATCGCCTATGATGCTTTGATCCTTTTTGTTTCCAGTCACGATCTAGGAAATTGCTGGTAAACACAATTTGGCGAACAAGCTCGTTTTTTAGTAATTCGTACTCATGCCATTACATCACTATTCATTTGGAATAGTAGCTTAGCGACAAGTCTTCCGATAGCACACTTGTAACAACTATTGTTATTTGTACCTACAACTTTCAGTTTAAATTCGATAATCAAATTTGCTGTCAAAAGGACGGCGTAGCAATGGGGTCCCCACTCGGTCCATTACTAGCTGACATTTTCATGGCAAAGTTGGAACATGGGCCACTAGAGTCGTCAATACAAACTCCCTAGTTATGCAAACAGTACGTGGATAATATCCTCTGTGTATTCAACCCCTAGACGAGAACTAATCAACTACTGAATAAGTTCAACTCGACTCACGCAAATGTGAGATTCACAACAGAGATGGAACTGAACAACGCGATACCATTCTTAGACGTACAATTAAGTCGTCAAGACGACGGCTCAGTTTGGCTATCGCTACACATGAAAACCATGTGGAGTGGACAATACATCAACTTTCACAGCGTTGTTCGTCTTAATGTGAAGAGCAACCCAATCAGACGCCTCATAGCCAGAACAAAAAGAACCTGTACAGAAGATACTCTTGAAGCTGAACTGCAGACGGTTAGAAGAGTATTCACTGAAAATGGTTTCCCAGTTAGATTAATCGATAAGATATTGGAGACAGAAAAGGAAGTCCCCAGGAGGGCGACGGTGGAGAGGAAGCCAGTATGCATATCTCTGCCATTCAAAGGTGACATCCTATCAGAGATATCACGACGAAGGCTGACTAACGCTATCAATGACATTTTAGGCAGCCAGGCTTCGAATCCTGTTCAAATCCCGTTCCCGTGGTGTCATTACCGTTGAAAGACAAAGTTCCTAACTATGCAGTCCCGTTTTGTTTATTCATTCACATGTTCCTGTGGGCCAACGTACATCGGTCGCATGACCAGGCGCTTGTCTGAACGCATCCGTGAGCACCACCCGGCATGGTTAGGCACTGGAACAATTAAGTCACTTAATAGCGCAGTCGTTTCACATCTAGCACAGACTAACCACACCGTGAATGTGACGCAAGCTTTCTGGACCCGGTACAAGGTCAGAGGTCAACAATCCAGGTTGGCAAAGTGTCGCCTCTTGAGCACTGCGGAAGCTGTCGCAATCCGCCTTCACAGTCCTCCACTGTGCTCTCAAAAACAATTTGTGGTTGCGCTTCAACTCCCTTGGCCCACCCTCCGTCCCCAAACTCTAGACAACAAAACAATTAACACAACACATTCTTGTGTATTCGGATTACGCATGAAACACCACAAATCCCTTCCCCACCCATATTTTTATCTGACTAATCCAATCCTTCCCAAAGTGCATTTTTTCCAAATATATAGTGATCTGATGGCATAGATTTTCAATCCATCAAGTCAAACATTTCACACGGACTCTAGCATGCATTTGTTTCACATAGTTTTTTGCAACCAAAATGTAACAGTGTGTGCAAAATCTGATCCGTACTTCTGTATCCCATATTGTCCAAGGTCAGTTTGTGAAGTACAAACTTTTCTGTCGACAGCGACACGATTATTTTATTGGCAACATCTTGAATGGTTTTCACGTTGTAAAACAACGCTAACCGCCGTCAATTCAGGACATTTTGTTAAGAGCAGAACTCAAAACACCCAGATGCTCATTCAATACGACAACCAAACTATACTATGGAGTGCCGTATTATGCTATGCCATACCATACATTATATCTTTAGATTTGCATTTAATCTGCTCTTATTTGGAGTGTTACGGAAATTTTTCTGACGAGAAAGTTTATTCCAAACGTCCGAAACTTCAGGTCATGGGAACTAACAATTGGGAAAATTGTGGATCATCAAATCAGAGTTAGTCGTTAGTCGTCAATTCGCGTTTGTGCTTTAGTTTACCCCGATTTGAAACCACTTTTATCTGTGGTTAATTTATAACCCCATGGTACCGTGCTGGCGCAAGAATATTTACAACCCATTAAACATACTATCAGTTACATCTATTGACTTAATGCACACATAGATACCAAGTCACGCGACGCGGTAGCGCAATTCGGCCGGAGCATCTGCCCGTTTGCAGTGTTTCTCCGACAGTGTCTTTTTATTACGCAAAAAAGATCAGGCATATCCAAGACCAGTCGGAGACCGATATTCGTTGTCTGGATCCTACTGATCCGATCGCCAAAGGCGACTGATCAACAGTAAATGGTAACTCGCTGTCGCCCGGCTCTTTGAAAGATCTGACCTAACGGGATCTTATGTGGTTCTGTTTCGCTCCAAGTTTCCGGGCCAAAGATGCCGGTGCCACTTTCCCCTTGCCACGATGAGTAGTGGGCTCCAGTGGCTACGCGGCATTCCTCTCCCTTTACACTTATTTGTTAAGCATGCCTTACATTTTTGTTCTATATATATGAGGCCAGAATGTCGTGACAACGGAACGACCCGGAGCATCTTACACCCACTGTGTGGAAAATGGCCGGCCATGGTCCCGAAAATGTGGAGTCAAACTGCAACCTATCAGGTGTCTATAGGTGGGATGTGGTTGAAAAAAACAATACATAAGGTGGAAGGAGAGCAAACGATTGATGTCCAGGCACTCAAATGACCAGTACAGTTGAAATCCGCACCTACTAGTCTCTCAAGGTGACAAACGCCTCATACAATTCATCACTTTGTTATACCAATCTATGCTGCTATCTACGGTGTGTTATGAAACGCCATCATAGGCGGTGGCCGAACGGATAAGGTCGTGGCGTTTGGACGTGAAGGTTGCCGGTCAACTTCCCCACTTGGCAGCTCTCTGTTAGCCGCGGCCTCTTCCCGGAAAAATGATGTACGTTGTTATCTCAATAATAAAGCAAGTAAAAAGGAATAGAAAAAAGATAGATGAAAGTAACAGAATTCCAGGACTGGAAAAATGTCTCAAAATCGCATGGGTCTACCGTATTTTCCAATACAGGTTTTAAGCGTAACCCCGATTTAAATCGTCATAAAAATTCAAGAACACGAGGGAATTACGTATTCAACTGATCAGAACAAAACGAATTGGAAAACAAAGTGAAACCGAAAATAGCCAATTCGATAATTTGTCACAAAACAGTAAACTGTTACAGACTGAACTATACAAGCGTATCACACTAGTAAAAGTATGAATTGAATTCAACCAACATTGTACCCGAATGACGACCCATGAACTTTTCCCCCCATCTTTGTATGGTTCAATTTATCGGTAGTCAAACATCCGGAGTTGGAAAATTTAAGAATCACACTCACTGGAATCGATTTTCTTTGGATTTTCCAAACACCACGTAGCCCACTGCTAACGCCTGGGTAAGAGATGGGCGAATAAATAGACACTTGATATGCATAAAAATGATATTTCGCCTCTTAAAACCAGTTCCTGATAACTTATTTGTAACTTTAATAGACGGTTACGGCAATTTACTTTATCGATTTTAGGGTCCATTGGTTTCAGTGATCGGTTTCTCCTTGCCCACTGCCATCTTGGTCAGTCTTTGTTCTCGTCGGTGAGTTGCGTTCCGGGTTGGCGGAGTCCAGTGTTGCTTCGTAATTTCTTCGTGGTTAGACTAATTATCCGTGACAGACTCTGGTTTGAATTGCTTTGGGAAGGATTTTCTGTATTTTTCTGGTTTTCTCTTTAGTTAACAGTGCAGTTCTAATGAAAGAGCCTTTATTTACATACCTAGGCAGATTGATGTTCTTGGGGTCACAATCAGTGAATTACAGTAACCGTTCTATATTATGGTGGGTTTACGCTTATCGTTTAATAGGGCCAAGAAACTATAAATTTTGATAATTTCATATAAGCATCAATGGTCTTTCACAATGAATTTAACAAATGATTGAAAAATGTCTTCCACGGTATCGCGTACAGCGCACCTGACCCTGGATAACAGACCCATTTTTATCTATAGGCGAATAAGTAGACGTACTTTTTAGTCATGCGTGACGCCACGAGATGGCAGAGATATGGGGCAAAAATGAAAACCTTCACTGCCTTACGCTGTGCTGTTTGTGGGGTGGCTACGCTGTGGGAACATCGCGTTAGATGTCCGAAGTTAGACCAGCCAAGTGAGCGCACTGTATTTCGTTGTAAAATTTAATTCAGGATTGTCAGTCGCTAACATCCCTTTGAGCTCCCGTGATGCTGAGGTGATGGAGAACGTGATTGTCTCAGCTTCAACATCATCTGCCTCCGAGTGCTCCACTATGCCAAACACATCGACATCGGGACCAGCAAGTTTGAGTAAATATAAAATTTCATTCTCAGACGCTTCTAGACAAGGTGCTATAGTACCTGCGGTTCAAAGCGAGGTCATGTCAGTAACTCAGGCTGTGCCATTTCAGGGTATGTAACTTTATTGCATTTCATCGTGTTCCCTGTTACAGAAAAAAACAATTACGGAGTACCATGTGGACGATGACAGTCGGCAGAGCACAGGTTCTCTGTTGGATTCCCTTTGGATTGCTTTCATCCGTTTCAGACTGACGACGATGCAACTAAGGGGACTTTGTGAAGCAATACAGCCCCATGTGCCAAACATTTGTCGGGACCCTAGGACGTTGTTTCGAACGCGTAGAACAAACCCCATTGTGGAGCTTTCCAATGGGCACTATATCCATATCGGCCTCGAGAGTAGCATACAAAGGCAACTTTCGAAGGCGGATCCACTGCCGGATGTCGTGTCAGTGCAGCACATTTGTGACGGTACGACGGTTTTCCGGTCAGCAAATGTGCAGCTCTGGCCCATACTTGGAAGGGTCATAGAGCCATCCTGCAAACCGGTGTTCACCGTCGGTTTATATTGCGACAAATGCAAACCGTCATCAGTTTCAGAATTTCTTAAGGAATGCAAGTCCGAGCTGAACATGATGCTGGGAAACACCATAGAAGTTGGCACCAAAACTGTGCGGTGCACTCTCTCTTCCGTTGTCTGTGACATACCCGCATTGGCCTCCATTCAGCAATTGAAGGGGCCAACGGGTTACTTCGACTGTGATCGATGCATTCAACGTGGACTTTACTGTGATAGGCGTATTACTTTCCCCTACATTAAATGCAAAACTCGCGATGACAGTTCATTTCACTCCCAGAGGCACCGTAAACATCACATTGGTCTCAAACCTTTTGTTTCCCTACCCACTAACATGATGACCAATTTTTCGTTGGACTATATGCATCTCGTGTGCTTAGGTGTCATGAACAAGCTCCTTACACTTTGGTTGCATGGCCCTGTGGCGAATCACTAGCATTTACGTGGGTCAGACGTAGAAACCCTTGGTAAGCGTATTCTTGCATGCAGCAATAACATACCCTGTGATATTCAACGGTCATGTCGTCACGTTGATGACCTGGACCGTTGGAAAGTCACGGAATTTTGCATGTTCTTATTGTATGTTGGGCCAGTGTAATTGGAGGGATTACTCCTTGACGATGTGTATGAACATTTCATGTTGTTCTCTGTGTCTATTTGCAGTACTTTTGAGGCATCGCTTATGCGATGCTTTGTGCAAGTTTTCTTTGCTCTATGACTCCTCTAATATGGTTTGCTCTGTACATGCTCTAATTCATTTGCCAGAGGATGCGTTACGTCACGGTGCTATGGAGGGCTTTTCTTGCTTTCTTTGCTATTCCGTGATGCGATTTTTAAAATTCAGCATCCGAGAACTTAAAAATACCGCTCAGCAGCTCCATCGCCGCATTTGCGAATCTCGCGCGCTGTATTATGTATCTACCAATGCCATTTATGATGATGTAGGTGAGCCACAAAGGCGTTTCCGTGACTGCAGACGTTCATTCATCATCAGAAACATGGTATTAACAGATAATTCCTGTAACAACATTGTCATTGTTGCGGGAAAGTCAGTGTCCATAGTGGGCTTGGAAAAAGACGTGGTACACGTCAAGTACTTCACAGAGCTGTCTGACTTTTTTGTGAAACCTTTGCACTCCAGCCACTTGTATATATTTCTTGTAAGCGGTTTGCAGACTGATATTTGCCAGGTGGGCGTAAATCATATTCAATGTAAATGTTTTTCTTCATCTGTACTTGGTGTAAATGTTCTTATCGCCATAATACACACATGCAGAAATTAGTTACCTTTTTGTTGATGAACAGTGGCTAGGTTAGCTGGCCTTAGATATCTGACTAGTGAGTGGGTAAAATTTCAGATGTTCCTCGTCGTTATCTTCCCCGCAGACAACGCTGGGATGTCGTACACAGCAACTGGTTACCGGAGAATCGGCGGGTTAAATGGCCGAAGTCAAAAACATTTGCGTCTTATCAACGAATGTTGTTGAACCGCGACCACCTACCTGATTCAGTACCGTCGTATGAATTCACGAAACTATACCACTGCGGTAAGAACAATGTTAGTAAGTACCCTTGTAGATAGCATGATGGAAGCGATAAACTTCCAACAGCAGTTCTTGTTGCAGTCCGCGCGAGGGACAACTTCCGATGATCAGGCGCCTTTGAGCCCATTTTTGCAAAGGTATCCTACCCGACAGAGGTATGTCATCAGTCCTCCCAGCGTGCTTTCAGAGTCCCCGTGCAATGCTCATATGAGGACAGTTCGGGGGAAAGACCTTTGGCTCAGAAGCCCTGAACGGAGTCTCGTGAAGTGTCCCGAGAATCCTCCGGGGTAATTTTTACCACCGATGTTGTCACTTCCAGGTATTCATATGAATTTTCATCTCACCGGTCGTTTAGTCCACTGCCGACACTTGTGCCAGCAACCAGATGTTACCATTTAACAGCAAAGGCTGTGTCAACTTCCAGGCACGTTTCATCTCATCATAACTTGATTTTCATCAGGCTTTCATTAGAGTTTCCGAGATTGTTCAAACGTCTACTCCGGAAGCATCAGGGCCTGTTACTATGGTCATGCTGACAGGTAACCGAACTGTTCTAAACTATCGGTTTTGCAGGCAACCGAGACAGGATTTTACTTGGAATAAATCCCCTCAGAGTCAACCAGGCGTGTATCATTCGCCGCTTGGATGGACAGCGTGTGGCCGATGAGGTCAGTCGGTACCAACCAACCAGAGCATTGGACCTAGATGGACTGGCCAAGCTAGAAGAAGAGTCTAGGGTAACGGGCAATTTCAACGCGACGGTAAGTCGTCCTTGGTTTCCATTAAAATTCCAGGTCCATGCAATGAAGCGTTGTGGGGCTCGGGACGTTGGTACCACGGTGCGCAGAATGCTGATTGCGACCACTGGCTTTGCAGTGTAACTGGCTAGGAACTGGCGGGAAAACGGCTGTTTCCATCCATCAATTTGTAAGAGCCATCATCGGTAAATTGATTCAGTAATTTTCACTTACTGACTAACAGATGCTGTGAAATCAGCAGCCGCATTCCAGGAAGAGCCTGTACTGGATATTGAAAGAATAATCAAGCATTGATTCACAGATGCTCGAGACCGAGATTACTGGAGGAGAGTACGCAAGTACTCCAATTGCCACGTACTGTTTCCTTTCAATTCAAATAATGTACATGTCACTTTTCTCGGTATGGAATTGCTTCCCAAATATCCATTTCGACTCATAGTCTGTTTCATTGCTTACATAAACAATCCGCACTGTGAAATCTCTAGAAAACTAACTATTTCAACTGACTATAGTTTTCTTCATGTTTTTCCAGGGCTCGAACAGAAACCGTTTGAGTACCCATTGTCTTGGCAACCAGGTGTAGCTTTTTTCCATTGCAATAAATTATTTTCGTATGCCTTCTTCTTACGTTCTTCGTCTTTTTTTCGACTGACCTAAATAATTAGGTCAGTTTTTAAATTTTTCAGTGATCACTTATATTTACCGTTTACTAATCAATGGAGTATAGTTCACGCGAGAAAACACGGCTTTGAATACTGAGAAACATTAATCGGATTAGTAAACCTAGAAAAAAAACATTTTCCCATTTCCCTGAACACACTAAATGACAATGTCCAAAGATGATGGAATAATTGATTTCCATGACTAACCAATTCCAGAACGTTTAGTGAACAAGTTAAAAAACTTACAGGGAGTAGGGTGTTGTATTCGACGAAATAAAGCATACAAACGTGCAGGTTTTGTGAATATGTTCTATATTTGGGAAGTATGACATGTTATTGAATCTCGCTGAGTAATAGAGTTAAATGCAATTCTCTTCATCTAGTTTAAGACACAAGCAAGCAGTTAATGAATACCACACATATTTTACAGATATTCTTCCGGCTACTTCGTTCACAACTCGGTTGTTTCGTTCGGCTTGTTCAAATACTCGTCCAGGTTCTCGCCTCGCGTGTCTGGAAGCATTAGCATGGCTAGAGTGGCCACAAAGATAGATGCCGCGTAGAAAGCCATTGGACTGCCATGACCAAGAATCCCGTCCAGTTCGTTTGTAAAACTGCACACGGCTGCACCGAGTCGAGCACAACCGGCGCAGAATCCCAAACTTTTCGAACGAAACACGGTGGGAAACAATTCTGGGATGTAAATGTAGACCATGTTTGCGGCCGCTTCAAGTAGAGCCAATGCGCAAAATTCAGCAATCATTAAGAATAAATCGGTTCCTTTGCTTTGAAGCAGCGTACAAACTGCCCCGAGCAAAGTGGATAGGAAGGCGAAAGCGAACACGGCCAACAGTGGCCGTTTACGCCATCGAAATATGCGGTACAGGATGCAGGATAACATCGTACCCGGTAGGGCCGTAGATGCGTTAATCACAACGACCACGTAGACCAGTCCACGAACCTTTTTCCCATACAACATAAGACCGTAATAGCTGTACACATGACACATTAGGACCACCGAGGCGAGAACCAATCGTTTTAAATGTTCCTTGCTTCGAAGCATTTCAAAAAATGTACTGGACACTAAAGCACTACAAAATTTGGTTTGACAAGTAGAGGGCAATTCGTCTCTTTGTCCACCTTCCACAGAAAACATCTCGTGGATCTCAGCAGTTGGATCCATCGTCAGTTCCGTGAACGAACCCGGTGGTGCACGTCGACAACAATGATTATATCGATAACCACGTTCGAGCACTTCCATCGCCTCATCAGTTCGACCCTTAGCCACAAGCCATCGAGGTGATTCCGGACCAAAACACACATATAATATCCCAATCGTTCCAACCGCGGTCATTGCAAACATCAACCAACGCCAGTCGGGGATCAAGAAAGCTAGGAGGGCAGTGAATGCACGTGTCCCGAATGACTGGAGCACGGTCCACGAACTACACATTAGGGATCGCCATCGAGCCGTTGTCATTTCAAACATTTGCACAAACAATACTGTCATTCGGGCACTATCAGCAGCCCCAAGAATTAGGTGAGCCAAACACAGACATGTCACGTTCGGTGAGAATGAGGCTAGTAGACCGGTAACGACGAATATCACAAACCAGATTAGTACTGTCGGACGTCGACCAAACCGATCTCCAGACCAACCTCCCACATAATATCCGAACAACATACCGATCATAAACATGGTCGGATGTAGTGGACCGAGCCATGATCGATCGCATGTGAGATCAAATGTGACCATCGCACTCGTCGGATACTGATTGGGTAGCATCTCGTACACGTAACCACTTTCACATCGAGCAGGTTGACCCGAAGCTAGTTCGATCAGTTTGTCAGCACTCCAATTAGTCCAGTCAGTTTTGTTGGAATGGGCAAGTTGGATGAGGTTACTTTGTCGATGATAGCATTGGTCGGGATAATTGGTGGGAAACTGAGCCCTGTCCGTGGCATTCAGACCCCACAAAACCGTGAGTGCCTCGTTTACACTGAGATTGTGTAAGATAGCTTCGACTGGTTCGGGCATTCGGCATCGATACGCCTGTTCGGACAATCCGAAAACACTGAACATCTCGTAAGTGGGTAATCCGATCACTCCTATGATTAAGACAAAGAATTGCCATGTTCCATGGGATCCGACGACGTTTTCCAAAGTTCGGTCCATCGTATCCATTCCGTCGTCCTCCCTTTCCCCATCAGATTCCACGTTGACCGATCCGTTGTTCCGTTTCCATATTGGACAGGGCAGGTGACATGTTTTACACAGCATAATGTGATTGATCCGATTATGACGCCAGTGTGTTTGGTGTTAGATGTCACAATATATTTCCAACAGATATGTTTGATCGGGTCTACAAGTTACGCAATCAGATGAACAGACAATCCAATTAGCACCCGTTTTGTAGTATGTTCATGAAGTCCCTTCACAAACGCTGTGACTGCAGTTTCGAATCAATCACAATCGACAGCGACATGGATTCCCGACTCGGTCCCTACTTGCGCGTCCGAGTTTGCGCTTTGTTTGTGCGTGTGTGTGTGTGTGTGTGTGCGTGTGTGCATGTCCATGTGCACCAGACATTAGCTCTGACAACACAACAAGCACGATGATACTGTCGGCTTCTGGAATAAATTATCAGTTGTTTCAACGGTCACATAATATTGGTGGTATGCTCAGTCAACGTGTGAAGATGGAACAAAAAAAGAACTTAGGTTTAGTCCACGCATAAATTCAACACAATATGTGCGTCATTATCGTTTGACAAGGAATGTTCATGACCTCAGCCGTTCGTGTGCATTTTGTGCATTCCACGCGTGAATGTATTCGCACGTGATCTGAGCCCAGAACAGGAATCGCGTTCGAGGGTAGGCCGATAATTTTGTACATTCTAGTTGGGCATATGTTTATTCAGTTGGTTCATTCGACAGGGTGTATTCTACCAATCCGTGACTTGGTTTCGTCATGACCTATCCGAGAACATGGATGTTAGCCCGGTCGGCTAAGTCGGAAAAATGATAGTAAATGAGTACCGACTCGACCACACGTTAGCTAGAATACGATTCAACAAGGTTTCCGATCATTTTGTAACTTGGGCTTAACATTTCGTAGTCTCTCATTGCGGTTTGTTCGCTGAACGCAGCTATCGACGTAATTCACTCGGCTGATAGTCCAGTTAGCTGTAGCTTTCAGCCCATTCCAAACTTTCCATTCAACGATTGATTCACAAGTCCGGTATCGTGATTCATCCGAGGTTATCTTCCCCTTATGTTTTATCGAGCCGGACCAAACGGGCCCGACAAGGTTAGCGACCTATGATGGCTCAGAAAGCAAGCCTATGAGACCGACGGGTAGTTAGTTCTACGGGCAAGTCAGCGAAATGAGTACCATGGCCTCACAGTTGCGAGGACACGTGACTTTCGATGACGGCACAGTTCCCATATCCCGATTGCATATGCAATCGTTGTGTTTGATGAATCGGGCCCTTTGTTTCTACCCATTCATTGAACAACGGAATATTGATTTGTTTATACATGATTTCCCTCCTTCCTGTGTGTTCATATATATATATCTACTATAGGGGATACTGATTCCATTGTATATATTTTCCCGATGAACGCGTCATTAATTGTACGAACATCATTCTTGTTCTTAACGCTATCTATCGTCATTCTCATGCTGTACACGTTCTTTCAAATAAATGAATGATGATGCGGTTTTTTCAGGTTCGACTTTTGGCATCCCACATTTCCGATGCCCAATGTCGTGTTTTCTTGCTTATGAACGCACGTTTCAGTGAGAATATCTATCCACGGGCATGTATGGATGAATACGATTGTTGGTAAATGGTTCCAACCTACTTAAGGGATTCCAATAACCAGTGAGGGAACCCTCACGTATAGATATGCTACTGCGTGTTTTTATTGTATCTCATGAGTGTACTTGGTTGTGAACTTCCAAGAAAGGAATTCTATAGCCGTGGTTCACAGTAATTGGACCGTTGATTCCAAGTGGGTCTGTTAATCGAGGGCCAACAGCTTCGTGGAATAACGAAAGATGGTGCTAAAGGGTGAAACACTACACGAATCGGTACCGGATTGCGATTACATAGAACTGTACCAAACTGGTAGACCAGCCAATGTACTAAAACCTTGCAGACTTTCTCGATGATGTCTTTGTTTTCAAGCGATTTATTTAGACCTAAGTATGGCATCCAGTGGGGAAAAAAATTCAAAGGTCGCGTTTGGACAGAGGTACTCTGGTCGTAAAACGAAGTGCACCTTGATACTGAGCTAATTAATAAACTTCCGAAGCAGTACTCATTGGAAGACAGATCATATCATGGATGGGACAGGCCCCCAGAGCGTCAACGACGCTCCTTGGAGCTTCCATAGACTCTGCCATCGTTGCCATGCCTGGAAGTCGGTTTGACTGAGTAAATATTCAATTTGATTTTGGAAATGTCTCATTTTAGCCATAATCAGGGGAGGGCAGTGGCTTCGAACCCCACGTGCCCACCCAAATCGCAATGCAGTTCGCAGCTCTCCATGAGAGTAACTGAACCAACTTTCCAAATAGTTCATTATAATCTTTTAGCATTCCGTCACTCTTAAATCAACGGGCATCAAAGAACTATTACGAGGTTTGCCTTCAAGCCATTCACACTAATACTCGTTAATTTAAAATCCATTTTTTAACATTTCAGGATGCTTGGCAGAATTTATCCAAGTTGATCCGAAAGGTTGATATCTGTACCTTAGTTGCTGAGGCTATTCATTCAACCAACATTAAGCGAAACCGACGGAGATGTGAAACATCGAGAGATGCGCAAAATCTCAATGGCGTCTCTTTAGCCCCGGAAACATACGACGGGCTGACAAGTTCCTTAGTTCAAACGGTCGTACTACTACACTGAAAGGCAATATATGCAGTAGTCTGTCGGAAACAGCGTGCAGTATAAATAGCGCATCAGTCAGCGACAGAGTGGCTTTTCCATGTTGCTGGATTGGCAGTCGAACACACCCAGTGCAATATGGCCGGCGGTGGCCAAACGGATAAGGTCGTGGCGTTTGCATGTGAAGATCACGGGATCGAATCCTCCCACTGCCGGTCAACTTCTCCACTTGGCAGCCCTCTGTTGGCCGCGGCCCCCTTCCAGAAATTTGATGTACATTGTTGTCTCATTAATAAAAGAAGCAAAAGATAAAAGGCTAATTGAAGCTGTCAAATATTAATAAATGGTTTATCACATTAGATACCATCCGGTCGTCGTCGAGGTCTATAGAGCAACCGGTTTGCAGGATAGGAAAACATGTCAAACGATGGTTCCTGGATTCCGGGGACTTGGGATGATGCCCGAAGAATCCCCAAGTAAATGAAACGACACACGTTCGACGAAGTTAGATATACATATTATCTATGAATATATATGGGCAAACTTCCAATGCATGCTAACGTATACCTTAAAGCTCACGATTGTGACATCTGAGAGCACGACAATAATGAAGCTTGCTTTACGTACTTTATACTCGACCAGATAGAACGGTTTTAAGCGTTCCGAGGAATGATCGCAAAAAATCAGAATGATAATAGCAAACAACTGGAAATTCGAATGGTGTCCACATAGACACTACGTAATCGATCTCATGCTAGACGATGTGTTGACGATTGTCGTGTCGGCTTAATTGGTGCGTCGGTTACGTAACAGCGTCTCAAAACGATGGCCACGATAGATTTGGCGATCTAAGGTGTTGTTATCAGGTTATTGGTGGCGATCGTTTAGGCCGTGACAATAATTTGACCTTAAACATTCTTTGCATGCCTTCCTCTCACTCTAGATCTCTTAATCTCCTTGAGACACTGTTACGTAATCGATGAACCAATGAAGCCGACAACGCCGATCATGTAGTAACTGTGTCGACACCTCATACCGGTGCTCGTTTTTGTGATCACTCCTCGGAACACCGAGAAAAACGATCTATTTAGTCGGTTATGGAGCACGTAAAACGAACTTCATTCATGTTTTGGAGAATAAGAATATATAGGTAAGCTCTCACAAGGAGGCAGTTGCCGGCAAAAATATCGATATGCAAAAGTGTGCGCGCATATGTATACTTATGTATTTACCTTTGTATATATAAATGAATTTTTTAATGTATTTACAAAGGCAAAACTGTTTTCTGCGCTCCACCTACAATTTTATTCCCCTTGTTTCAGGCCACCGGAAGATCGATGAAAGCGAAAAGACCTCAGAACAAACTCCACTGAATAGTCAAAACCTGTACATTTTGAAAATATTACTTTGTGTTTATATCCTCAAATTCTTTGAAGGATTCCATTGGTAAAGTAAGGGTTACGTCTGCGCGGATGAAGGTTAGCTTAACTGAGACGGACGAGTCGAATTCGCGATCTGAAGACGAAAATAAGCAATCGATTTTTCGCTCGATTTTTTCTGACTTCGGGAAACCCAAAGTTGTCCCGTCCGGGGTGAAGTTAGCGGCGCCCAAAGTTCTGGACGTAGCCGCCCGAAATTTAATCAAAGTTTCCCAAACCGCCACTTAAACACGTGCGAGTTGAGCGTGTCACTTGGGCATAAGTCCACTCAGGCTGGAACTCATTTGCCGGTCATTCCGATCTAGCGGAAGCATTATCTCTGGCACTCAATCCTAGCTATGTCCCCACTCACCTCTGAGGTTGTCATGACATCAGACCACATTCGGGCCCCCACTACGCTTCCTGGTCGTCAGACCG
Organism: Fasciolopsis buskii; assembly: GCA_008360955.1. NCBI lineage: Eukaryota > Metazoa > Platyhelminthes > Trematoda > Plagiorchiida > Fasciolidae > Fasciolopsis > Fasciolopsis buskii. Next base: position 250,279 of record LUCM01001945.1, on the reverse strand, counting down.
TGTTTCTTCCACTGAATATAAAGGGGCTTGTCGGACAATCTTGTTGTCCATGTACGATCAGGCCTCACCGTCACATGACTCATCGACTGACACAGCGATGTTGCACTTATGGCACTAACTCGTAGCAGAATGGGAAACAGAAAATTTGGACGGGCCCGCGACTAAGTTGTTGTCAGGACGAAAAAGAAATGGGAAATACACGACCTCGTTGAGACTGCCAGATATGAATGAGACTGACGGGAGTTCGGTCAGAAAACGTCAAATGAGTACGAGTGTAAACACCAGCCGGTCACATGAGACATTTAAAACAGAGGGGATCAGGACGATTTTCAGCGAGGAGCTGAACGAGCTTACGACGAGTGACGGGAGCAAAAGCTCTAGCGCAGACGACACAAACAAGCGTTACTATGCCAAATAAACCGACAAGAGGAGCAATCGAGCGAACGATGCGGCTTACAGAATCCAGTTGGATCGGCGGATCGGATGTCAGTTATAATACGATTCGACATAATGTTCCCGTCTACTATTAACAGGGCTGAAAAGTTGGTATTTCACGAATATTTTGTTGGAAATAGGTCCTGATCTAATCAATTTTTACCAATCAGGAATAGCATCGAATGCAATTCGAGTATTAAAAAGAGTTCGTTAATGAGGTCGCAGAATATGAAACGAAGGTTTCGAGGAACAAAATAAAAACAAAACAAAGTGAATCGAGTCAACAAAAATTTGTATTCTTAAAGTTCACCAAAGTTCACAGGACCGAGTTCCGGGAGACTAGGATTGTATTGTATTGTATTGTATTGTATTGTATTGTATTGTATTGTATTGTATTGTATTGCATTGTATTGTATTGTATTGTATTGTGCTGTATAGACTTTTGCGTACCATAAATAATGTCGTATTTCAGTTATTATGAACAGTGAATGGACAAGGGAACGTGGTTTCTCGCATAGGCAGAACTGATAAGTGAGTTGTTGAACTTCGGGATTTTGAGCTTCGCAGTTGTTCAAAGGGAATTGCAAATCCTGCTGCAGATTGGGTAACTCGGGCGGAGTTTCTACATAGGGTGCAGCTAATTGCCTAACCTGAATACTGACAACGGTATTGAGATGTTTGCTGGTGTGGCGTAAACCAGTCTTGGAAACGCGTTCATCATTTGAACTCAACAGGGTATAAGAGAGGCTTTGGCGGAAGTTATGACCGTCGGTTAGATGGTCGTAGAATTCAGATTCATTTTGGAGTAAAAAAGGACGGAAGTCAATGACACTACTCAATATGTCCAGATTCAGGTGGAGTCAAATATTCCCGGTCAGCACGATGGTGGGACTTAACGCTCGGATTAATGAATTACTTATGTAATAAACTTTAGGATGTAAAAGTGTGTTACAATGATCAGACATGCCAATGCGATTCCGTTTATAGAAGAAAAAGATACTGCGACAGTTAACTAAAGTCGCCGCATTTATGCAACCGTTGACGTCTGGTGGTCTGTCATGATAGATTCTTCATTTGAGAAGGACATATTCAGGGAAATCCGAATTTTAGGATGTCATAAATTGCCGGGTTCCGATGGTCTTTTCCCAGGTCTGTTTAAAGATGCAAGTATAGAACTGGTCAAAGAAATTCAAGTTTTGTTCTGCAAAACCTGGTATTTCGAGAAAATCCCCTCTTCGAAAGAAGGAGCCGATCGATAGCCCATTCTGAAAAAGAGATTGTGTAGTGACTACGCTAACCACGGGGTATTGGCCTAATCCCAATAATGTCTAAGCTGCCTTCATCCGTCATTCATCGCCGGTTGTACAACACGCTTGAAGGGCAATCTCGTGAGGAACAGATTCGATTTCGCGTTGGTTGTGGATGCCTCGACCAAATGTAGCTGTTAGAGCACCGTTTTACTCTCCAAAGCCCAACGGTCATCACTGCTTATACATTCGCGCAGCCTTTGTCTCCAGTAAAGCACTGCTTCGTGAGAAATTGTGCACTTGAGAAAGATGTGTCAGCCTCCAAAGGGTTGCACCGTCAGGCGTCAGGTGGAGTTAAGAGTTATGACCAGCTTTGCCACTCTTCGTCGTCTCCAGTGAAGTACGGCAGGGATGTCCTATATCCACTTTTATTTTCAACTTTGTCAAAGACGATGTTCCACAGAATTCTTTTAAGACAGTGGAGTTAAACTCCTCTCAGGGAACAGAGATTTTGATTTAGAATGTGCTGATGATAATCGCCTTGCCGAGTGGCAGTGCACAGGCAATTCAACGTGCTTTAGACAACTTGGCAATTAAGATCTCTAGATGCGATATATGCCTAGTACTTTCAAAATGCGAGGCACTTCGTCAAGACTGGCAAGAAATTGTGGCTGCACTCACCTGTTGTGGCGATCGATTAGAGGTAGCCAGCAGTTTCAGTTACCTCTGGAGTCTAATGATACATGGCAGTCATTTCGAGGTGGTCTCATCACGAACTGCAAAACCAGAGCAGCTTCCGCTAACCTATGCACTTTAACTCGACTTACACCAGACTGAAAGGAAACCAATTTACTCTGGGTAACATACTTAATAAATTTTGGTAGAGTGAAACACATGACTTCATTTGAAGACAGTGTCATCTTTTTTATAATAGATACTTTCTTAGAATGAACTGAATACCTCCGTTACCACAACGACAAAATTACCCCTATCCAGAATGCATTCTCGTTCGATCCGTTGGTAAGGATTTTCCATTTTTTTCGTATGAGAAGGAACAATTTGGACGGGACAACTTGGACAGTGAATTTCTTGCCAGAAGTGTTGATTTTGTCAGAGTATTTCAGGTTATCGCATCTAACAGCAAAAAATTAACCGGTCCTTAGATTGCCGTGATTCGAATTTTCTAATAGTGCGCAATATAATTGTATTCTCTGCTTTGTTGTGCTACTAATTCATGCGGCATATCTAGTGTAAATTGGAGCGTTCAAATGCTACTTATATCTGTTTCGGTAGTGCATGGAATATCGATACTAATCTGAGACAGGACTAGATGTAAAGCAACTTCCATTGTGAGATTTCAATATGAATATAAGTAACTTTGTGGTCATTTTCGGATATGATTGATTTAATCCATGAATGTTATGCTCTTTTGGTACCCATTCAGAGAAAAAAGCCCCAAAACAGTCACACAACGTACCTCAAAACAACCTCAAATGTGCTCCTGTGAAACAAGAATTGTACCGTTTTCGGTCGCTTTTCCAATTCGCACGAAATCGGTTCCTGTAGTTGCAGATAACGCCAATTTTCGAATTTCTCAGTCGTAATTCGCAACTAATCTATTCGCTTGCGTGCAAGGTCTAAGTGGAACTTAAAGTATACTGATGAATACAAACTGTGACGGTCTCAAGTGCCCTTTTTTACCTTTCGCGGTGCACCGCTCGCATAACTGGAATCACTAGGAACAAACGAAAATCCTCGGCATGTGTGCATCTTTTATTAACAAATTTAGGAATTCAAATGTACAATGAAAGAGGATTTCTTTGGTTCTAGCTTGTTTTGTTTAGTCGGTCGCGGATGAAAATGTTTCCTGCAATATTTTTCCTAAATCTGAAAAACAAAATGGGAAATGACTTCATTACTTTACTCTATTGACGGCGGATTTTTATGGTAGCAATATAAACTGATTGTAGCAAACGTTATATCTGACTGCAGAAATGAGGCCGCGCGATAATATGCACATTAAATCGACAGATGTATACGTCGTCAATGGTTTCCTTTCGGATACATATGTATCACATTTCTTAATGAAGATTACTTCAAAAGCAGCCAGTAGGTGACTCACTGTTGTCATGGCACATTGGATATCAATGCTGCTTGCGTTTAGGAGGTTGCCTTGAGCAGAGTACCTGCAGTATTGGATGCACTGCTTCATCTTTTTACGAACTGTTTGTACGGTGGCTCCTGGGTGGCCGATACGGCAAACAACATCATCATCACCGTTCAGCTTTAAACAACAAAGCAAGACTCACTGACCGCTGCCAGTTCCCCAGAGTTACACGTTTCTATAAAAAGAGTGAATATCCAAGGGGAACAGGAAGTGGACCTACACAGGCGGGAAAAGACAAGACACTGCTGCAGCCAACACACGAAACAGAATCAGTAAAAGCTGTACAAACGCCCCAGTCCCCAAATCATCCGGAGTGAGGACAAATGACAACAGATCACCACGGTGGCGCGGGGCACGGGTATGCCCTTGCAGTCTGGGCGAGCGGGCAGCAGTGACTATCCTTGGGACCGCAACAGAAAGTGGGGTGGACATGGGCGCAAGTGCACGGGCCAACGTCGAGCGGCGGACGCCTCGCGAGCGATGCGCCGAATGCCGGAAAGAAAATCAAGCACGAGAGGGAAGAGTGAGTGGGGCGCCAGACGTCATACATCGTGGATCCCAAACCAGGGCCAGTGGTCTGAGTTAGGGAGGGTCTGGAAAGAACGGAGGCGTGATCCACCCAGCGGTGGACGAGAGTGCGGCATCTCCAAAAGACGCACCCGGGCACGCCATGCCAAGCCGAGCGTCGATGTACTGAGGGAGACAGGGGGCGAAGGTGCGACCCTGACGACATGGGGCCCCACGGCAGAAAGCACGGCGCGCAACCGCCACAACAGAAGGCGGAACGCACAGGCGGGCAGCACAAGACACACGAGGTGGGCACGGCAGGGGGACGGAGATGCTAGGCCGACTGCTCTCAAGGGGGGCAGCCAGCGGAAGCGGGCTACTGGGGGAGTATACGGCAGACGACCGCCAAGCCAGTATTGACGGGATTAGCACGCAGCGTATCAAGGGAGGGGATACGGCGCACCAGGGGAGGCCGCGTGGTCCAGCCGGAGCAAGGGCGGCGCGGCGGGCGGCCAGGCTCGGCATACAGCCACGGTGCACGGTGGATTAAGGGCAAGACAGGGGGCAACCGAGGCAATCGAGCGCGACAGGCGAGCGAGGGCTCCCCGGGTGGGCTAGGGGCCGCAGTGAGCGCGAATAGGCACACGACGGTCAGCGGCCTGAGCTCAGGGTACGCAGTGAGCGGCCGGGCTGACCGCCCAGGCGGACGCTACAGCCGTAGATCGGCCGAATAGCAGCGTGGCCACCACCGTGCCAGGAGGAAGGGGAACTAGGAAGTGGATTGAGTATGGGGACTCCCTCGTGGGCGAACGCCTGCGAGGCAGGCGTATCGGGGAACGGAGGTTGGTGGGCTAATAACCTGGCGAGTAGCCTCACGCGGGGACAGGAGGAGATAGGCTCTAAGGCGGTGGCAACTATGGGGCACCAAACGGTGCGGGGGCAGGTGTCGCCGTGCCGGGGGAGAGCACGGAAGAGGCGGGCCTAAGCTCTAGGGAGGCAAATGCACGGGCTTAAGGCGCAGGGCGGGGGGCGGGGGGCGCGGGCCTAGGATCTGGGCTGGAGAGGAAAGAGGGCGCGAGGGCGTATACCTGCTTCCGGGAGGAAAGGCCGGTTCCGGGGGCGCGGATGAGGACGCTGCGCGAAGCGGGCTAAGCGGCGGCAAGCAGGAGCGAAAGCGATACACCGGAGGGAAACGAGCGGAGGAAACGTAAGCCCACGTATAGTAGGGCGGCAGGCACGGTGCGGGCTGGGGGAGGGGGGACAGAGCGTTATGGGGACGCATCCACGGAACGGAAGGCGCTGACCGGGGGCCTAGCATCGAAAATCAAGGATTTTTTGTTGGGAAGCATGGTGCGGCAGAGGGGTGCCACCCAGGGGGGGAAAAGATATCTCGGTAAAGGAGGGCGGCTATGGAGACGGCGGTGCGGGTTGGCCCCGCGGCAGAAGCCGAAGAGGGGACGCCACGGCCACGGCGTGGGTGGGAGGCAAGGGACACCGCCCAATGAGGCGACAGCGGCAAGGCGGGACGGAAGAGCGGGAGCGGGGGGCCAAGTGAAAACGGGCCGGGAAGGATCGGCCCAACGGGCCAGTGCGGGCCGGTGGACCAGGGAGGAGGCGCCAGGCCGAGCGCACAGGACTGGCACGAACCGAAGGGGCTGGGGCGGCGACGCGTGGCGCGTTGAGACGTCCGGACACCATGCGGCGGCGGGACGGAGGGGGGCCGCGGTCCGGCAGCGCGGCGGCGGCCGGAAACACCCAAGAAAAAAAACCCCGGGGGTGGGGGGGGGGCCTCTAATAAAAACCGGGCAGGCGGAAGGCGGAGTCGGCAAACGGACGTGTGTAACGGGCGACGCATGTCGGGAGTGCAGTGGCCGGGGCGGACAGGTGATGGCATAGGGCGCGGGGGCGCCAAGGAAACCCAGCGACCTGGCGGAGAGCCAGGGCGGGTAGGTATCGCCGAGAGCGAGGACCACAGGCCGCAAGGGCGGTCCAAAGGGCAGGCCGGGGAAGGGTGTAGTGCCCACGAGCGTGCGTTACTAGGGCCCACAGATGGCGCATGGGGCTAATGGGGCGCGGAGCAGTTGGCGGGGCGGAGCGGGTGTTGTCGAGCAGCGGAAGCAGACAAACGGGCGACAGCCTAATGCGAGGGGGGCCGGCGGCGTAGGGCCAGGAAGCGGCTAGCAAAAAGCGCTAGGGAAAACGGAACGCTGCTAGTGGGCCGAGGCGACGGTGACGGTGGCCGGGGGTATTGCTACATTGGGCGGGACACGACCGCGGCCAACTGGGAATCGAAAACTGGCAATGAGGGGCGAAGCGGGACGCAGACGGACCCGTGCGAGGGAGAAGGCGCAGGGGGCGGGGCGACGTCGGAGGTTTTTGGGCGAAAGGTGTTGGGACGATGAAGAACGAGATGGGAGGGGCGGCGACAGAACGGGAGAGGGGGCGCCAGGAGGCGAGGTCGCGGGAGCAGGCAAGGCGCTAGCGGGCCACGGAAAACAGGACGCCGCAGGCACGCAGGGTGGCCAACGGGGCAGGAAAGCACCGGCGACCACGACAAGGGCAGAGCGGGGGCACGGTTTCCGAACAAGAGGCGAGGGCAGGCGGAAAACGCAGCGGGCGCTGCATGGAGCCAGGACGGCAGGGGGGGAGCGTAGGGCCGATTGAGAACAGAAGTGAAGCAGACGTCCGAACAGCGACGATGCTCTGGGCGGACACCGGAGGAGGCCCGGCAGCGCAGGGACCACAAGCGACGGGTGATCGGGGGCCAGGCGAGAGGGCTGGCTGCGAGGCGGTCGCACGCAGGGTACGAGGCCGACACCTCACTGGGGGACCCCAACAGTCGGGAGCGGGCGGTGCGGCGCTCGATGTGGGGAGAAAAGAGACGGGACGAGACGGGGGTTCGGCTGTGAGTGCGGAGAAGGAGCGCGAGGCGACGGCGAGGCCGGAAGGCGGGGGGCACTGCACACAGCAGACAGCGAAAGGGAGGCCACGGGGCAGAGCCAATGACAGCGGGGGCCAGCCGGCAGGGAAAGGGGGTCACAGGGAAAGGAGCGAAAGGCAGAGGTCGGACGTAGGTGGGAAAAAGGTGAGTCGAACAGATCGGAAAACCACCGGCGACACGACGGGACAATATAATCCGTGGCTGGGTAGGAGAGGGGCGGGGGAGCAAGGTATGTCAGGACGAGGGGGATGCGGTCAGATAGGGGCAAACGAGGGGGGGGAGACAGAAGAGACAGGGGGAAGAAAAGAGAGGGAACGCGGGCAGGGAGACGAGCACGACCCATCCCCACCGGGCGCGCGAGCAAGGGGGGCGCGGGCCGGATGGAGCGCGCGAACGACCGTATGGCAGGAGGGCAGGCGGGTGATGGGTGTGGGACGGCAGAGTATGGAAAGATGAGTCATATGGAGTGAAGAGAGGTGATGAGATAGAGGAGAGAGAGGAGGCCGCAGGCAAGCAGGGGCGGCTGGGGGAAAGGGGGCAGACGCACGCGGACGAAGGAGGGGGAGCTGTAAAGAGGAAGGGTTCAGCAGCGGCAAAAAGGGGAGGACGAGGGAGGGGGACAAGAGGGCGAAAGGGCAGTTTGGGAGCAGAGGGGCCGCGGGAGGGGGGCAACTGTAACTGATCGCAGGGAGCGCCAGGTATCTGTGCCATGGCACCGGAGGTAGCACCAGCGGAGGGACGGCGGCCATAGGCGAGGGGGCCACACGACGCGGCCGGGGGCCGGCGGGGTGGTCAGGAGAAGCAAGGGAGGGGAGGGGAGGTGACCGGGACGAAGGGGGGGAGCAGAGAAAGGGGAGGAAGGCGGCGGGCCCAGAGCCTAGCCGCGGCCCAGCAGGGGGAGGGCGACGGGAGGTAGCCAGGGCAAACGGGGGGGCAGCGAGGCAGAGCGGCGGGGACATCGGCCGGCAAAAACAGGGCCGGCACCAACCAGGGGGGGAAGGAAGGGCACTGGCGCCGCACAGAACAAGCCGGCGCAGGGGGCGCGGGTGCGCAGGTAAAAGGGGGGAAAGGGTACGGAGGGGGGGGCAAACGAAAGCGCGGGGGCGAGAAAACACCCACAGAAGCGCGGAACAGGCGAGGGATAAACAAGCGGCGTGGGTGGAGGGGGAGAGCCAGGATGGAAACAGGCCCAAAGAGAGCGGGGACAAGGGGGCGGAGCCGGAGGGACGGGGGCGTTAGTGGCAGCGGCGCAAGGGCAGGACAGGACAAAGCGGGGCGCCCTCGCGCGGTCTGGACCGGGAGGAGAGGCGTCGACTCCACGAAGGGTGGGACGGGTTGGCGAGAGTCAGGGGTCAGAAGCGGCGGAACCGAGAGGCAGGGAAGGAAGGGGCCACAGCACGAAACTGTGGGGCAGCTGCGGGGCGGAAGCGAAGAAGGCGAGGAGAGGCACAATCGGACACATAGGCACGCTGAGACCGATGCCGAGCGAGAGGGGAGCGTCACCAGGGGACGACAACAAGGCAAACAAACGCGAGAAGACAGGACGGAGCGCGAGCAAGTGCGCAAGGAGGGAGGAGGGGGCCACAGGCACGAAGAGAGAGTAGCCAGGAACACGAAGAGGAATCGCAAGCCAAAGACCTGGGACAGGTGACCGCGACCAGCAGAGCCGATAGGCAGCCAGCAGCGGAGCTGCAGCAGCAGCAGAGCAGCAGCAGCAGCAGCAAGCACGCGCCAGGCAGCCCGCGGCAGCCAGCAGCGAGCGAGCAGCAAGATCAGAGGCAGCGGTGCAGCAGCCGAAGGCAGAGAAGAGCGCAGCACAGCAGCAGCAGGGGAAGCAGCAGCAGCAGGAGCAGAGGCCAGCCGGAAAGCAGCAGAGAGCCGAAGGCGCAAGGGGCAGCAGCAGACGCAGCAGCAGCAGCCAGCAACAAACAACAACAACTAACAGCGGCAGCAGCAGCAGTCCGCGGG
>LUCM01001945.1:214400-241004 GCA_008360955.1 Fasciolopsis buskii | reverse complement strand
CACCTGCTACACTACTTGACAATAAACTGTTGCGAGTATTGGGCGTGTTATCAATGGAGATACTATGGGTGGGCAGAAGGGGCAAACAGATTGGGTTGGAGACAGAAGAGACAGGTTGAATAAAAGAGGGAACTCTGGGCAGTGGCATACATATCACTACTCACCCCACCTGCGCTCGATGCAATGTTTGGCGCGGTCCTGATTATCCTGCGCGACGACCGATGCAGTATGGCATTCTGTGTAGGTGTGTAACTCATATATATATAAATATATAAATATATAATATATTATATATATATGTATATATATGATGGCCATCATTCAATCATGTGCTTCTTGGTAAATTTTGCAGACTCACTCAGATACTAATTATTTTGTTCGAAATAGTAATTGCAGCAGCTTCAAAAAGGTGATTAATAGGAAACGGTTTTGACAAAGAGGTTTTCTGAAATGTCATTGTAGCATTTTCCCTTAATGTGATGCAACTGAACGACGCAGTTAGCGCAGACTTCCAGTCACCTTATTTATCACCATCGGATTGACTTCGTCCACATTCGATTGTCACACGACCGCTTCCTGTTGTGCCGTCGTTTTTGTCAGTGATAACAATTGATTTTTTGATTGGAGTGACCTGACGAAGTGTGTTTGAGAATATAAGGATGTATTAAGTTCGTTCGTCCCAGATCCAGCCGCTGCCATCTGTCGTGATTCGACTTTATTTGATCCATTCAACTTGGTTTCATCGATCAATCTGCGGTTACTCTCCTTCAAAACATGTCCTGCACCAACCAGGTCTGGGTAATTAGTTCACTGTTCGCCTCACAAACAAGCCGACGCATGTTCGCTGGGCGCATGAAAAATGGTTTTAAAGGTTGACTTATGTGGTTTGTCAAACGAAAATCCAGTGGTCGATAACACCAGCACAGAAGGCTGACATCTCGAGTTAAAACAAGCTCTTGGTGTTATTGTGAAGCCATGAGAAACATGCCAAATATAGCTTTACCAAGGTTTCTGATCCTGAGTTTACTTGTCGATTTCCTGCTCAATGGCAAGTACATACAAAGCTTTTTCAGCCCCGCTCTGCTTACCGTGATGGATATTCTCTACCCACGAAGTTTTACTGTTGCGATATACATTTCATAATCGTCATTAACCAAGCATGAATGAATGTTCCACATCACGAAACGTTTTCAGCTTCTTTTCTGAATCGAAATAATTCGCATGAAATGCCAACACTGACACAATGCACCGTGACCTATCCTAGCTAGATTTATCTACCATACTAACAAATCAAACAACCTGAATAAACAGGCTAGCCAAAGCTCAATGATTTATATAGTTGCCACAGTCACATTGATGACAAAAACCTAATCAGGAAGCAAGCCAAATACCGTCAGCAGTACTCACCATCATCATCCGAATCATCATCATCGTTATCATCATCATCATCATCATCATCATCATCATCATCATCATCATCATCATCATCATCATCATTTGAATCATCATCATCATCATCATCATCATCATCATTTGAATCATCATCATCATCATCATCATCCGAATCATCATCATCATCCGAATCATCATCATCATCATCAGCAGCAGCAGCAGCAGCAACAACAACAACAACAACAACAGCGGCAGCAGCAGCATCCTCGTCATCATCATCATCATGCAGCGTTAAACAGCAGGGAAACTCTAACTGACCGCTGCCTTTCCCCAGATTTACACGTTTCTATAAAAAGTGTGAATATCCAAGGGGAACAGGGTGTGGACCTACACAGGCAGGAAATCATACGATGCTCCTGCGGCCAACACACGAAACACAGTCTAACTTTCAGCAGTAATCAAACACTATTTGTACGATTACTCATTTCTACTGAAGAAATTCATTCAAATTCGGACAAATTATTTCAAATCCATGATTCCTCCATGCATGAATACAATCTAGCACTATTCTGGCAAATTTCTTTATTAATTCACTGACGTTCATTGTGTTCTACCGGTTCGATTTTCGTGCACAACTTACACGGGGACGTTTGAGTCACGATAAAAGACAGACTATCGAGATCGTAATCTCTGACCAGTTGGTAAGCTCGCCCTTGTTAGCACAAACATACCGCTAGGCTTGTCCAACTTAGGCTATGCTAACACTAGTCGTACGTGCGTAACAAGAGCCCACATGACTCCAGCGACAGGAAGATAGACCATGAATGCCCGGGGCGCATTGTGTACGTGATGAGCGATCTCGTTGGTTTCACAGACTTTTACGCAATGCAACCGGGTGCTGTGAAAATTCGATGAATTACCTAAATTTCTGCTGGGATGCTTGTGGAAGTTTTGTGGCCCATCGTCAAACGAAGTGACTAGAGTGCATAAAAGCTCTAATATGATGTGTGACTATGTGTACGTTATGTGATGCAGTCCGATACAGCTTCACTCCGGCCTGAAGAGATAATCAACCAATGGCAACCGTGGAGACGAGCGATCGTGAGATCCAAATTCCGAATTTGATTGGACAGAATGTGTTCCATCAATCTAATTTGTTTCTGTTCTGTTTTGATCTTCTTGTTGATTTCATTTACGTAACTTGGGTACATATTGGTAACTCGTATTTGCTCGATGCCGTGACCGATCGAATTCCGTATTTTAATTACAAATCCATGTACTACAGTTAATTAAACTGGCCTAAGTTCGCTTGATATTAGCTATCGTAGCCAGACTATTTCTACCATTATCTCCCTGTTCTCAATAATAATTCACGGATGAAAGAATTGAGTACGCCTTTGACACAGTCGTTTTCGTGCTCTGATTCATTTGCAAATCTCCAAGCAGATCTCCAAAATCCGTTCGTAACCGTTCCGCCTTGTTTTCTACTGGGGGCCTGAAATTTTTACTTTTACAAAATAAAGATTACTTTTTAAGCATCTTTTCTATCCCTGCTTTGTAATCAAACACTCGTCTGCCAGAAGCTAACACGTTGTCTAGTGGGTGTGCTCTATCCCATCAGAACACACATGACATTGCATTGTAGAATGAACTGGTTTAAATTATCAAATACTCTGGCCCAAATCTCATAATGTCCTTAAACAATACGAACTGTAGACAATGACTCACTTTGTACCAGTGTGCACTTGCGTGAAAAAGTTGACCAGTTTTGGGACACAATTTCGATATTAAATTTTACCCTACCTATTCCGGTTCCCTGTATCACCTGCTCAATCGAATTAACCAAAACTGCAAATGAGCACTAAAATGTCTGTCTAATTGTCAGCCGAACTGAATGTTTTACACACTACAAAAAGGACTGAATCTCAACAGGCAATCGTACAATCCGGTCAACCTAAATGTTCCCTGCATAATTTATCAATTCATAGGTAGAACGAATCTTTGACTTGGGCGAAAACTGAGGAGAATATGTATAGTGAGGAGTATTATGCCAATTTTAACCCTGATAAGACATTTCATTAAGTTCCGAATGTGTAAAATATTCCAACCTATCAAAACTTCGACCGGCCAACAAAGGTAGGATAACAATTGTCTTTACGTTTCAAGATCGCAGTATCTAATCCTATTTCCAGTTAAAAAGAGTCTCACAACTAAATTACTCAACTCAATAACAATGCCATGATTAGTCACGTTGCTTAAATTGGTGACGTTCCTAAAATTAGCAACATTGCTAGTTCAAGGTGGAAGCCATAGCAACCTGAAAGAAGACTTACTCTGGCGTCAAGGTCAAATCTAGGGGAGTGTCAATGAAGCACAGCGGAATAGTGGTTATTAGTATTGCTTACGTACTGAATGTGTCACCTCGGGTGGTGATGGGACATTTGTGATCTAAATTCCGAGCTCGGTGCTCACAAAACCTTGGAAATTCTCAACCTGAGCTACAAAACATTTAAATTCAAAATAGTTGAAAATTGTAATTGGATAAAACTACTTCCCCGACGGATGCAACCTAAATTAGAGACGGAAAACAATGCAAGAAATGAAGCGTTGGACCACGGGATTCCAGAATGTGAAAGGCGGACACAAATGATCGGGGATCAACAGAGTGGACGACGGAAAAGCATACTAGCCGAAGTTTCACAACAAATGATCAGAGGAAAAGTTCAAGATTTTTTTCTAACCAGCCTAGGTGTTTAGTGAATCAGATAGCTCATCATTCGCGCGAATGGCAAAAGACCGGGAAGATCCGGCCTGGCAGATCGCAAAACATCTTTTGATCTTCAGTCACCAGACTGATCCCGGGCGGAGCGTTTCAAATGAGTCTTCGAAATTGTAGCTCGAGACGGTTAGTCTTGTCAGAATTTATTGGTCAGTAGATCGAAGTTACCACAATGTGTGCCTGCCCAGGCGATAGCCAATCGGAGTTTGGGTCAAATGTTTCACTGAATTTGTCGACATTGCCTGTTTTCCATTGTGTTACTTCTCTTCTTAATCGAACGTTGATCAACATATTTTATGTGTGTGACTGTGGAGATGGAAAAAAGTGCTTACATTCTGCAATCTTTGACTTCTATTTGTTTTATTCATTTTGATTAGGCGGACGAATTGTTTCAGATATCAATGACTAGATAATTACCAGTCTGCCTACATTCGGCCATCCTCAATCAAACCGAGTTCGTGTGCTCACCTCAGCATTTGTGGGGTACGCGTAAACGCTCGTTCTTATACGGCCTCAACCTTGTCACATCCAAACATGACGCACGCTCATTTCAGCATACTGATCCTCTGTCACGTAACTGAAACTTCCTAACTAGCGAAAAAGTGAGTGCCACTTGGCGAATTACGTTGTCTTTTCGATTTCACTAGCTCCAACAGTTTTTCTTAGTCTTTTATCTTTTACTTCCTTTAGTAACGAAACAACATTGTACATCAATTGTCAGAAAGGGGCCGCAGCCAGTAGAGGGCTGCAAATTGGGGAAGGTGACTGGCAGTGGGCGGATTCGAACCCGCAACCTTCAGGTTCAAACGCCACGACCTTATCCGTCTGGCCACCACCGGCTGCTACGAATTGTTTTATTGACCAGAACGTAATTCGCAGTTGAATTTACGATCTGATACGGGCTTGCTGAATGAGGAATTCCAGATGCCGTGAAGCAGACTAGGTTGCACGAATCATGTCTCAATTTCTCGTACCATGACTAATTTTTCCATCGAATGTAGTTACCTTCACGTTTAATTTATTGAAAAGTCTGCGAGCCTATTTTTCATGAAGAACATATCCCTTTTGATTTCCCCTTGATCTCTCTACATCTTAGTCTCATCCCATTCCAACTGGGTCTACTTCTGCGCGAACAAGCAGGTTACACGTTTCCAGCTCAACCTGGCACCAAGTGTGCAGGTCGCGAATGAACTGCGTACGAATCTCCCAGACTGGACGGTCACGGTTCTTGTACAACGCTTTTAATTAGGTCATCCTTGATTTTATTTATGCGTTCCATTGTAACCGGATTTCAATTAAGCAACCTTTATGGTGATTTGATTAACAATATTCTAACAAAATACCACAGAGTACGACACAACTAAATACCACAGGCTTCATGAGGTGTTGTGTGTGTGTGTGTGTGTGTGTGTGTGTGTGTGTGTGAATGCGTGACAGATCTAACAACTCCGAAATGATTAATTGCCATGTTCTTTGGAGATGGATATTAAATATTCGGAGTTTAATCGATCACTCAGTCCTCACTCGTGACTGTAAGAATGATCGATTACATTCAGACCAATCGGCAATTGGTCTGCCATAGGCCAGGAATAGGTGTAATCTTTAAAATGTTAATAAAATGCTGCCTTGGAATAAGTGAATCAGATCAACCGCTTGACTAGACTGTTAAGGGGGGGGGCAAAATCTGTTCGAATGACAAGAAAACGTAGAATCATGGATTACATAGGCAGCGGAACGGGTAATACAGCTCAAAACAAACGTCTAGTCACTTATCACGAAGAATCAGACGGTCAATGAGAAGCCCTTGTGGGGCTTGTCGTTAAACGCTAAGACTGGTCAAATGAACTTGGAAACAACAAAGTATATATTCGAAAATAGCAAAACAAATTGCAATGACAATAAAACGTAATACAAACGAATGAGATAATCATATGTGCACGATATACAATAAGAAAATTTGAGTACCTAACGTCAAAGTCGAAAAACACCGGCGGGCATTTTGAAAAAAATGAAATAAATTCGATCAAAACTTGTGGACTTGGGATCATTCGTTAAAACAATGAACAATATTGTCTACACAGTCTCAATTGGAAAAGACCTACTCTGCATGAACTTATGAACAAAATAGATAATAATGAATAAAATATAAGAGAAAAGCAACAGGCAACTCTACAGATTCAGTTCCAAGCAAGTCGCGACTTTTTCTTACGCATAAGGAGATTACAGACGTGGCACAGCGCGACGAAAACCGGGCACGATTGTGCCTGGATGTACCCAAATTTACGGTGTCATCGCCAAAGAGTCCGAGTTAAAAGAGTATTCAGGTGTACAACGTTTCTCTGTGTTTTCGGGGATCACGGGGCTCGAATCAAACCAAACATGGTCGGGAAAGATTTAATTTATTCGGTCTATGGGAATGTTCCCTATAACCGGAGGGCTTTTGCGGTGAACGTTAGCTTGGAAATCAGTCAGTCGTTTGGTTTGTTGGGGTGACCTGGCCACTGCGGAAGAGAGCACTAGACTGAAAAAAAGAAGTGCTTTATCAAACGAGACAGATTTGTCACGGAGATAGGGAAACAGAGGTTCCAGAGGACAATCCCTCGGAATGTCATCAAATTTCTTACTCATCTTGATAGGATTTCATATGAATACTGAATTTCATACTCCTTCATACATTCCGTATTGACATCTGATCATGCATCAATCGATCGTTGCATTCTGGCTCTCCAAGCATTGGTCCAAATTCTCACCCGTTGTATCAGAAAGCATTAGCACGGCTAGAGTGGCCACAAAGATGGATGCCGCGTAGAAAACCATTGGACTGCCATGACCAAGCATCCCGTCCAGTTGGTTTGTAAAACTGCACACGGCTGCACCGAGTCGAGCACAACCGGCGCAGAATCCCAAACTTTTCGAACGAAGCACTGTAGGAAACAGTTCGGGTATATAAATGTAAATCATATCCAAGGCCGCCTCAAGCAGGGCTAGTGCAATGAATTCAGTAATCATTAGGAATCGATCTGTTTCAGTCTTCCACACGAGAGTAACCAACGCACCGAGCAGCGTGGATAGGAACGCAAATGAGAACACGGCCAAAAGTGGGCGTTTACGCCATCGAAACACACGATAGAGGATGCAAGAGAGAAAAGTGCCCGGTAGTGCTGTGGATGCATTCACTACAGCCACGACGTAAATCGATCCCCGAACTCTGTTTCCGTACAGGATGATACCAAAGGTACTGTAGATATGACACAAATATATGACCGAAGTAAGAAATAGTCGTTTAAGATGGACCTTAGATCGAAATATTTGTAACAGTGTGCTTGATCTGATTGCATAGCAAACTCTGGATAAACACCGCGATGTAAATCCATTCCTTTGATCCTCACTGACGGACAACACCAGATAGACTTCTTCCGGTAGCGTAATATCAAACTCCGTGAACGAACCCGGTGGTGCACGTCGACAACCAATATTATATCGAGTAACCACGTTCAAGGCACTTCCATCGCCTCATCATTTCGACCCTTAAGCCACAAAGCCATCGAGGTGATTCGCGTACCAAAAACATCACATATAAATATCCCAATCTCGCCACGCGGTCATGCAATAACATTCAAACCAAACGCCATCGGGGATCAAGAAAGGCTAGAGGCAGTGAATGCACGTGTCCCGAATAATACTGGAGCCACGGTCACGAACTTGTACACATTAGGATCGCCATCGAGCCGTTGTCATTCCAAACATTTGCACAAAACAATACTGTCATTCGGGCACTATCAGCAGCCCCAAATTAGGCTAGCCCAAACACAGGGAACATGTCACGTTCGAGTGAGAATGAGGCTAGTAGACCGGTAATGACGAATATCACAAACCCAGATTTAGTACTATCGGGACGCTCGACCAACCATCCCAACCAACTCCCCACATAATATCCGAACAACATACCGATTCATAACATGCGGATGTAGTGGACCGAAGCCATGATCGAGCGCAATGTGAGATCAATGTGGACCATTCGCACTCGTCGGATACTGATTGGATAGCATCTCGTACACGTAACCACTTTCACATCGAGCAGGTTGACCCGAAGCTAGTTCGGTCAGTTTGTCAGCACTCCAATTAGTCCAGTCAGTTTTGTTGGAATGGGCAAGTTGGATGAGGTTACTTTGTCGATGATAGCATTGGTCGGGATAATTGGTGGGAAACTGAGCCCTGTCCGTGGCATTCAGACCCCACAAAACCGTGAGTGCCTCGTTTACACTGAGATTGTGTAAGATAGCTTCGACTGGTTCGGGCATTCGGCATCGATACGCCTGTTCGGACAATCCGAAAACACTGAACATCTCGTAAGTGGTAATCCGATCACTCCTATGATTAAGACAAAAGAATTGCCATGTTCCATGGATCCGACGACGTTTTCCAAAGTTCGGTCATCGTATCCTTCCGTCGTCCTCCCTTCCCCATCAGATTCCACGTTGACCGATCCGTTGTTCCGTTTCCATATTGGACAGGGCAGGTGACTGGAGAACGATCTGAATCGCTTCCATTGGCTGTACAACATGATATGACCTTTTCGCGGTAGAACAACAGTTGAATGTTTCGAAGTGGTAAGAAGATTTTAAGGTGATCGCGGCAACAAATCACCTTCAAGGAATCATTTTTCTTGCATGTTACGCACGCGGTCCAACACATCCATGTGATGATTATTCTTCGTACAAATCCGTTACAGATGACATTTTCAGACAATACGTAATCGGTCCCACTGCCTGAAAGGACTTATCACCGAGATCATGGAAAACAATGGTGCAATAGAGCAGCTGCAATGGTGTCGATCTCCGCGACGAGATAATCGTTCACTCGGTGGACAATAATTGGTCTGACTCGACCGGCAGGCAGTGGTTGTAATCAGGTTGTCTGTCTGTATGTGTCTGTGTTCATCGAAACAAAAATCGCAAACTGATAGCAAGAAATGAAAACAAAATTTGTTTCGTTTTACTGAATGACCTCGTAATTGCACGTGTGAATCTTGACAGTCATTTCCGTATGCGCGCATGTCGATGCATGAGTATGCATTCGTACGTGGTCAGTTCGGAGGTTAGACGAAGCAGAGTTTTTGAAACGTGATCCTATGCCAATGATCCATATCCGCACCCGCACACACAAATCCGCACACGCAAAGCCGCACACACACACACACACACACGGAGAGAACGGGTGCGCTCGTCCCTTTTCTTCCTTTTGTACAGTTGGCTCACTCTACTCAGTGTGTCCGTGAAAAGTTGAGGAGTACTGGTCGAATTCAGGCAAATCGTTTCTTTTAGTCCCTCCATGTGAGACGGGGAACCAAATATAAAATGGGAAATCAGCGTAACATGCTCCCACTTGGAACAAACTATTTACGTTCCTTAGCTGTTACCCGGTCAGTGGTGATAAATTCTTTTCAATCAGATTTTGATTGTAAAACTTGCCTTGAGAAAGACTATTCACGACTATTCACGTTGGCACATTACATCTACCAACAACGCTGTGTTAGTAACATATTATTCACAATTAAAACCGAAACATGGCGCATCGATTTTTCGATGCACCTCTTACGTCATTTGATTGATATTTTCTACAAACCTTTTACCAATGCGGATTGCCTCTGGAAAGACAGCTTGCCAAGTGGATCAATCACCGCACATTGACAACTAACTAAGCTTTGCATTTTATTAGATTGTCTTGGTCTCCGGACTGTATAATCCTGGCTCCTACCCGATTCGATATTCGTTAGAAAATTCAGTCCAAGTGTTGTTACAAGACGTTGAACCGCGTTGATAGAAATAGAACCCGCAACCTTCAGATTGAAATGCCGTGATTGTTTGGAGCCGATTCTGATTTGGAGATTTTGGTGGAATTGACAAAGTCTAGAATCAGCATCGAGACCACCGTGGCAAATCGTGACTTTGCATTGAATCAAAGAGATTAGCGCTCGAACGGAGTAACTCATGTTCACAATAGAGAGCAGAAATTGATGCTTGATCAGAAGTGTCAGTATCACCTTCGAAGACAACCCCACGAATGAAAGTACTTTTTCCTGTCTGTTTCACTAATTTGTCATTTATTGTCATTTCAGAGATATGTCCAGTGTTCGGCAAGATGGGCCGTGCTTTGGTCTACTCGGCGATCGTCTCTTAATGAGGCTTCGTGTGTACCCGTTGCTCAGAAACAGTCGAAACAGATAGTTTTTCTTCTTGTTTCCTTCGATCCGCAATGCTGATCATTTGTAAAGTGTCTTGATGCAGCTTCTCTTGTGGCAATTTGGGTGGTTGCTTTGAAATGGTAGGACGTGTTCTGTGTTCGTGTTTTTGCGGTACATGGATGTTTCCAGTGTGCCCGTATTTGTCCATGTGACGAACGTGTTTACAAACGACAGACTGTTGACATGTTCTGTCTCCATGTGAAAACTTCGTTGATGACATTGAAAATTCGTTGTAGTTCAGATTGTTTCGGTCATTACGAAAGTCTCGTCAACATGGCCCCGGCACAGTGTTTAGTTTAATGTCCAGCTTGTGCATCATTGCATGTGCATTGAAGCCATATATTGGTGAGTCCATTGGAGTTTCTTTCAACTGTTCATAAGAAGTACCCTCGAAACTGAGTATGCTCTACCAATTTGCATAGATCGCCAGACTTCAATTGTTCGTTCCACTGGTGTTCTCCTAAAAGTTCTTGAAGGTTCTGTCAGATCCTGCCAAATCTAAGAGTACTGACATGAAAAGGGACAGGACATCGAAGGAGATCATGATTCCATCCCCTTCAGTATATGTGCACAAATCTAACATGTCATCAGATTCACGGAGAACGACGAAAATAATGAGCGAAAAAATGGGTATATATATATATATATATCACATACTATCCCCGCTATTGTTCATCTCCACGGAATCGGCAATCCATTGGGGATTCAGGATTCCCGTGTGGACGTCGTGCTACCCGGATGCCCAAACCAAAGTAGAGAATTAACTTACGGGACCTATTCCAGATCTTTAACCAAACGGTCTAATCTGCAAGACAGGCCTTTGTCCCCGGATATATCCCATGAATTTTTGTCAACTGTGGTGCCATCATTCTATGGAGAAACAAAGAAATAACCCGTCAAACCCAACAGCCCAGGAGGAGAGAACAGACTGGTCAGTACAAGTGCACGGACGATGTCACCTGGACTAGTGATGAAACGTTTGCGACTTAAACGCCAAGTTCAGCGACCATGACCCCATGAAGAGATTGTAGTACAACTTGCACGACCGGGCACAGGATCTCACGATGAGTTACGGAAACATCGACGGAGAAATACGTAACAGGGGGTTCTTATTATGACCATTACTCGGTAATCCGTTGGATTACTGTGGGTCTACGAAGAATGTAATGGCATTAAAACCGTTAAAGTCATAGTATGACGTTTAAACAACGTTAAATCATAGGTGGCTCGCTCGTAGTCAAGCCACGGATATAATATGCGCTACTCACGCCAATGAATACCGGAAAGATTAGGTTGTGATTAATCCCCGGTGAATATTCCGCTCACGGAAATTCAAAACCGATGACTTCTTGCCCGATCAACACCCGCACAGTTAGGTGACGCGTGGAGTATCAATTCCAAATTAAAGGAGGGTTGAGATTGTCTCGCGATGCGATGCTGTTGATGAAGGCAAACAATTAATGTGATAAACCGCACAAACCGCAAGTCGTGAGGAATGTGTTCGTCACTCGACGAACAATGTGTCCAACCACTGACTTAGCTGTACTCAAATGGGGATCATTCCGAAGGAATGTCGGTCTGCAAGGCCGAACCAATAAAACAGGTAAACATGCATGCACGCATGTAATCCAACCACAGGAAACTAGTCGGTGGAGGCAATCACGGAGCGGACCGGGTCAGACACAGAATTATGTGTCAGGATGTAACTGTGTATGTGTGTACGCCTATTGGTATGTGATGGGTTAAATGAACAGGTGAGCACAACGAATGCGACCGAAGGTAACGTATGAAGGTTAACTGTACGAACGTCAGTCATTTCAAATCCGATTCGTGAGGAAATAAGCATTGATTCACGGCACGGAGAAAAAAACCAAATTCACCTGCACACGACTAAAAGCATGCTGTAGAAAAAGTTAAATAAACCGAATGGAAAGAAGTTCTTAGTCCAGAAAGGTTACAAGCAGCTCAGCAGAACTTCCGAACAAAATCGAAATAGTTTTGTTTGGAAGGCTAAACAGAGTCGACACCCTCGTTTGACGTAAAAGGCCGAATGCTCATTTTGCTAATATCATACGTGATTATTACCAACCTGACGCGTTCTCTCTCGCTCTCTCTTGTTTTGTCACTCAAGCGCATCCTTGTGGGCTGTCATTGTCATATCTACTGCACCCCAATGAGGATTCCAATCGGATAACATAGACGATAAATTATACTCAGACACTCGAGCCCCACTTTAAGAGAACCGGTTGAATTTAAATCTTCGCTATCAGTAATCCGATTGACGGGGTGAACGTAATGAATTCGAGAATAAATTGTGTGGAAAGAGCGTGCGGATTGGGGATCAACGATGTCATTCTTCACTATTTCGATCGGTCTGAATTGGAACCACGATTACTTGTTAGATTATGCCGCATCAGCGATAAAAAAAACTTGTGTTGGGTGGACGGAAAAGATAACCAGCAAACGACAACCCGAGGTGTTGACCTGTACCTTCCATTTGTATCGGTTATTAACTGATTACTTCCAACCAACCGTCAGTAATAGAATTGGCGAAAATGATCACTTCATTCCCGTTTTTTGCAGACGACTGGTAGGGAATTTTTTGGAAACTCAAACGTGGCCATAGAGGGAGGCTGCCGAATTAATCGGTTGTCGCAAATTTCAAACCCAAGACTCTTTGGTTCAAAGATTGTCATTCACATCGCATGCTAGCCATCAAACGCCGGATCTATGGCTCAGGGAACAGGTAATGTCTTGGCGCACAGCATGTTCAAGACAAATCAGTCCATTTTCGGGTGTTCGTTTTCGTAAGGGCAAAGTGCAACGTTTGCTCCTAATCACTACTAACGAACGGTGCAAAAAGGAGCAAAGCGAAGGATCACTGTTTGGAAAATGTTGCTGCCGCAGTTGGTGACGCAAATTACGAAGGACCACATTTGATTATTGGCATTTTTAGAAGTAGTCAAAACAAAAACGAGTTACTTCTGATATCCTTAAAACGTGATCGAAGAACGGAAGGTAACGTGAAATGGGCAAATTTGCTGCCGGAATTCATAATAAATAAACTTTTCGTTTGCTCTACTGCATGATAGCACGTGAGGCAAGCAAACGCATTCAATGGTGTGAGTTTTGAAGTTGGATGACCCGGATAATTACAGAATTGTGCGTAAAGGAAATGTTTTTGGAATGATATCGAAAAAATATAAAAGGATGACATACTGGTTGTATATTGATGTTGAAATAACCGTTCGTTGCCATATCTGAAAATGGATGGAACAGTATTTGTTGATTGCTGCTAGCACTGAAGTCGCGAATGAGATAAATGTTGGCTAACCCCATGAACTCCAAGAGTCTCATTATGCTCAAGTACGGTTAGTTTTAGGCGTATTTCAAAACTAAATTAACTTTACCAGATCTCGACGTGTTCCACTAAGATGGTCAACACCACTTGTGGTCATTTCAATTGAAGGATGCGACAGGAAAGTTGTACAAACCCAAAAGGCGACCGCGGGAGTGCGAAAAGGTTGGGACTGGACAAGGCGATTGTGTCAGGCTGAACCGGGATAGCAAACATGATCAAAGAGGATAAGAAAGAGGTCGTTACCACTAAGGGTACGGACAGTTAAAATAATCTGGTTCATGTCGGACTCATTCTAGTGTGTATTCACAATCCGTATCTGGTCGAATTCGCCATTACTATTCCAAATACGAATACCTCAGAATGTGAGCTAATATTTGGTCGATGCAGATGTAGCCATGTGATGCTCATTGCTGTATTTGAGCACACGTATTAGCCTTCGCCCAACAAAGTACGTCTGAATTGATATCAGGCAATTTTGTAATCCACTTGACTAAACAATTGAATTTAATATCTCCCGAACTTGTGTTCAGTACTATAAATGACTCGGTTTAGTTAGGCCAATGGAATGGGAGTGCAGGTACTGAATTCGTTAACAAGTGGTTCCCATTCTCCTCCCCTACACACACACACACACACACAGGAAATCGCCAAGAACATTGTTGTGACAATTACTTCAAACGGCAGATTGCCATTCTGTCTATCTCACCTCCAAAAACGGCACATGACGGCCGTACGAACAAGTACAAGTGATCAGAGCTGAAGCAACTATTTAGATTTGCTAAATTTGTGCGCATCGCAGCCCCGTGGTGCATTGTTACCGCCTGGATAGTACTGGACTCACGATTGCCCGTAATTTGCCTACCCACGCAACCTAGAGGGGTTGAGGGTGGTGGCAAAAGACACCAATTGTGAATTGCAACCGAATGCCCTTTTCAATATAAAACTACCTGATATGGACCCAGGCACTGGGCGGCACCTTAGAATAGGCATACAATCTGGCACAAATTGGTGCAAAAATTAAGTGCCATCACAATCATCGCGAATGAGGGGAATCGAGAGAAAGAAAGAGTATGCCAAAAGAGACTGTGCGGATTTTACCACACATGCGAAACTCATTCATACGTCTACTCCATATCGTTGTTATATCGAAATCTGTCGTTAGTCAATTTGTTGGAAATTGTCTGACCGCCAAAATCCAAGTAGAAGATTGATTTTGGGATGACGGTAGGAGGTCTTAATTCTAATCTTTGCTGAAATGATCCAGCCCAAAACGTAATATAGTATCCGTTGGGGAAATGGCCATTGAGTATTTACCTTGCACGACCTCTTGATGAGGCCAGACATGTTGGATCCCAACAGTTGGAAACGTTACTGCCATGCGGTAAGTGTGGCATCAGCACTAGTCATCGACCATGCTGACGGAAAGAACACCGTATCTGTATCCATCCTCGCACTATGGTGAAAACACCTCCACCGTGAGAACGTACTGAGTAGGACTTTCTTAGCTAGGGCTATTTGAGACGAATGGCCGACTGAATGCATTTCTGAATGATCACAGAGCTGGCAGCCGACTCCGGAACTGGACTACCCAACTCAAATATTGATGCGTTCCTTGTAGGTAAATAAAGAAGGCTAGTAATATAAAACGCATTATTGTGATGGATAGCAGTCCAGTTGTTCCAAATATCAAATCACCGGCTATGTTGAATTTCGACTTCAATCCACCTCAACCATATTCAATATTACGCATAAACTTGTCATGTGACTCACAATTGTTTCAACTTTCATGGATTTTGTTTCCGGCTTTGAGACTTGTAGCCCAGTAGCGGAATGTGACTCCTCCATCACACTTCCATGGTAAGCGAAATGCAGGATGTCTACTCCAAGTCATCTGTAAATACACTCACGAACGTTATTAATTTATTCAGTAAATCTGATGCGGACGATATCAGCTGACATGAGTGAATTATTGTCGGTCAGGACAAATAAAAATGCTACCGTTGGAAACAAAGACGTACAAAATTATCGACAGGAGAGGTATGGTAGTTTGGGGCACCTGTGGAATCTTGTGGCCAACAGCAAATAAGAATCAGCTAACGAGTATATTGCGGGCATAATTATTTTTCATCAAATCACTGTTTACGAATAAAGTCGTTCGAGTTTCCCAAAAATCATGTCACCCCGTTTTCAAAAAAATTATGTTATCAGACTCAAGTAAAGACTGGGTCTACGTTTTGGTAATCAGATTTTATTACAACGAAAGCATAATCACCATTATAGTACTACTACTATTAGTCAATAATAAGTGCTTTCTAGGGTCATCTTGAGATAAATAAGAACTACAATATTCTACCACGTGATTGGAAAATGGGCAAACTCCAAGCAGCTAGATCATATAAAAGTGGGGATCGACAACCGTGGCCCTGAAACTTTGAGAGGTATGGAACCAAATAAGGTCGCAGATGGCATCGGGTAACCAACTCCACGAGGTCAAATTCCCGTCATATCCGGGATTCGAACCTTTGAACTTCTTGAGGTGACAGACTTTTAAATCTCTTGATGGCTGCCAGTTGGAATAGGACAAAGGCAGAATTGGTTCAACTGTGGAAATTCTTTGATCTCGACTGGATTCAGACCCACTATGGTGAGTTTACGTGCAAGCTACGTGGTGCAGTCCGTTGGTCTGAGGAGACAAGCAACCAGTGGCAACCGTGAAGATAAACGATCGTGAAATTCAAACATTCCGCGAATTTTACTGGACAGAAGGCATTCCATCAATCGGAATATTTTTCTCATCATTTTACATAAATCCATGAGTTGTACATATAACTCGAACTTGTTTCCTGTTCTGTTGTGATCTCCTTGTTGACTCCACTTACGCAGCTTGGGTTGTTGCCAATTCAGTACTTACTGGTACATGATATTCTCTCGTTACCGTGACTGACCGAATTTCTTCCATTAAATCCAAGTTCAAATACTACACCCATGCATGAACGCAACCCATGTACTTGCACCGCGTGTACTCTACCAGCTGAGCTAGGAGGCCACGCCGGGCAGTGTTTGGACATTTAAGGATCAGCGGTCACTTGCTGAGGTCGAAGACCTCTCACAGTTGGGCCAACTCCACATTTGTCAAAAACCTACCAACCAAACTCTCTACCAAAGAACAAAAAAATACGAGTCTGAGATCCCATCCCATCAAAATGGTCACATCAGATCAGTGGAATGCTGACGAAATGCGTTGCACAGACAGTTTATTAAATGAATGAGGTTGTATTTGAATGCTTTGCACTCTCGCACGGTGAAGTTTCACCGAAACAAGGCTGCGGTAACACCATAAAATCGAGCTGTTCCGATTGTCCGTAGACGAGCAGTTTTGTACACGATTCGTCCAAGCCCATTTGGGCCTCTGCGTTTGCATTGAGCGTTTGTTTAGGAAAACTTAACCCTACGAACTCGTTAATTACCTTAAGTTGCTGGCAGAAAGTAGTAGTGATGAATTATCCCGTGTGTAAAATGGTACCAGAAAATTACACTGAAATACGGAAGAAAAACAATCAACCGGCTGGATTTCTGTTACGTTGCTGTTTTCAATGCACAATGTTCACAATTCAAAATGTGATATTTTATTAGTGATAAGCGCGGCTAGTTCCAAAATCACCGAAGATGAATACTATAGCAGAAGTAGTATCGCGGATTTCCCCGTAGTGACTTAGCCTTTCTCTTGTCGTACAGTTTCTCATCCTTGTCGAGGTGTTTCTCGTTCTTATCCTATGGATTCTCATCCACGTACGATAATTCCTCGCATTGGATATCGGTTCTCACCGTAAATTCATTTGATGACAACTGAACAATGTTATCTGGTCAAAAATACATTGCACATCAAATCGAACTTGTCCTTAAACGACTAACCTGTTCTTCATAGCATGTCAAATCCGAGGGATGGGTGGGGTGAAGACGCCACCAAGTTAATGATTTCCGACTACTTACAACTGTCATATCCAAATCAAATGGAACTTCACTTTCTTTGGGCTCGACACCTTTTCATCACGCAGTAATAAGTGCACATTATTTAAAAGACGATAAAGAATGCAGACGAACGACACAATTCCCTATTCACGAAATTCAACACAATGTCGAGACTGATGGTAGACAAATTGTGGTAGTAAGAAGCACAATTCATTGACTTGACTTCGTTGAAGGCCAACCTCGCATAAAGACAATAAAAAAATTCGGGTGGATAGCTTTTAACCGTAAATCCGCGGTGGTCTTCAAGTGACCAACGTTGTCATATTGCAATCGGAAGGTCAAGAATTTACATACTCCCAAATTCTGTCCGGGACAACTATCTTCCGAGAAATGAGGTATATATTGTGATCTCATTGATAAAAGAAATAAATTACGAGAGTTAAAACGAAGCTGTTTTCAGGAAACCAACTACTTGTTCAAAGAAAAATAAGAACCAAATTTCAGTTGAATTCATCTGTTCGAATCTACTGGAGACTTTCGCGCTTGGAATGAGAAACCAGTTGCGCCACGGTAAGTATCGCGTTGCACGAAATTTACGCAAATAAGTATCAGATGCTCCACTATCGGATGGGGCAATGTCAGAAACGAGTACGACACTGATATTTGATGGTTCCTCTCAGTCTATCCGAACAAACTTCCGCGCGACCTTAATGAATATCAACCAAAGTAATTTTGGCATAACTGCCGAATTTCAGAGCCCCGGGATTCGCGATACAATTTAATAGGTTCATGTTTGCACCTTTGTGTGATGGAACGACCAGATTAAAGCACTCCCAGACTTCGGTCTTCTATATGTTCTGCTCCGTCAACTTATAGATGCAATAAACTGTACCCAGCAGTTTGTAGGCAGCTGACTTTCAACGTTTTCGGTGTGCGTTGATGGCTGCCTAGTAGCCGGTCGACTGGTAACTAGTGCGTTGGGTATTGCGAATAAACTCTAAGTGGGTTTTCAATCGACATGTTTTATACCGAGGAGATTTAGCCAACAGATGACAAAAGTTTTTTTGTCACATTGTCTTTTTTCAATGTAATTTCAGTGCCACCTGTAATTGGATATATGCCAATCTCGGTACTGAGTGTCCGATGTTTGGAAAGTCCGCGGTGGTTTTATTGTAAATTCGTTTCTCATCGTTCCCGTCCTCAACTACAACAATCAATTCATTTTACAGAGTTGCGCAAGGTGGTCTTGACTAAAACGGAAATCTGATCCTTCTGATAACGAGAAAAAGACCAGAGTTCACGAGGACACCGTAATTGAGTGCTATCATATACCAGTACAAAAAGGGCATTTTACTACCGATGAGATGGATCTGAACTAAATATGATTTCCCAAGCCTGGTACGTCTCAGTTTTATCTTCTCGAGAGTGATTAGGTTTCGTCAAGTTCTATATGGTTCAGTGCAGTTGGATTCACATTCAGCAAACAAATTTTGGTAGTCAGATTCGAGCTATATCTGACAGTTCGACGGAAACTGTTTCGGGACTGAATAGAACTGACCAGTCAAATGTGAAGTCAGAATTTACCTAGCTCAATATCTACTTGAACGATCATCTCAGCTCAGAAACGGGCAAAAGGTTTGTTCTGAATTCTGATGTTCATTTCGATAAACCATTATGACTGGGACTAACAAAGGTGTGACCAACTTCATTGCAGGTGTATCAACTTAAGATTGGAAAGATGAACTTTAATTTTGTCTCAGGTCTTGATAATCGAGACTAGTGATTGGATCGGAAAATTGGAATCGTAACAGAGCAAATGTTCGGGGCTCAACATAATTTTTACCAGCAAGACTTACTTGAATGTGCAGATGAGGCACGTGTACCATTAGCTAGGAAACAAGACAATCTAATTTTAATGATTTTCTATCCCTGAAATGAATGCGTGCTAGCCCGAAGGCCAACTTACTTGGCATGTAATGCGTGACGCATTGAGTACGCTACGAACCCGACTGTAACGCGTACATCGCAAATAGTTTGATCTCGGTCAGGTTAGTAGCATTTCGGCGGAACTAAGAAGAAAATGTGTGACTTAGTGATAATCGTCGGCACTAGTGGACCGGAGGTTCATAACAATCATTTAATGACATGTTAAGTTTATTTTATTTGATGATCAATGTATTTTCGACCAAATAATATCACAAAGCGATGGTAGGATGAAACTACGATGAAAACCAATGCCCAAAGTAAAGAATTATCACATGCGGGTTAGAAACTAAGCGACCACGATGAGTTATCACACACAGATGAGAAATGACAATAAACCCCTTGGTTATAAGTAGTATACTAAGTAATCAGTGATACCAACAGGTACAAACACTGTCACGAACTCGGAGCATCACATTAAATGTTTGTAAGTGGCGCGTTCGGACCGCATAAACAGATTGACAGCGGTAATTCAAATGAAAACATGAAATCCATCGCGGAATACCATACAATGACCCATCCCTGGGGTTTATTCACACAGTCTAGAACAGGATAGAGACATGCAGGTTATTTGCCTATTGAGAGAGCTTTTCAGTAGTGCATTTTAGTGATATACACAAAGTGAGAAAGGTTGCCTAGTTCACTGTCATTGGAATGATGAGTCCGCGATTTCAAAAGGATGAAGTTATTCGTCGATAGCTCCATAGAGATGTGACTGAACTTTTTATTTTAGTATTATTTATGGTACAACTTTTCATGATAGGTGTCGAAAGGGAAGACGATCGACCATAGCCGATATCAAGCTCGCGATATTCACGTATGGACCTCGTGATTACGACCACAGTTTCCTGTCAGTAAAAAGCATGAGGTACGCACGCCCCCGAGTGATAGAATTAACCAATCGTAAAAGCTTCATCAAAACTTATGGCACAGTTACAGGGGAAAAAAGAAACATGTGTACATACCTTTTCGGATATAAGAAAATAATATAGTTCATCATATGATATCATCGCACAACTCACCATAAAGAAACCATGGCAGCACTGCACAGCTGTTTCATCCTTGTTAAGAATCATCAGCAGTGCATATCCACCGCGCCCTAACTGAGACGCGAACCCGGGACAAACGATTCTGAGTCGAACGCCTTAGCCATTACGCTAGCGGGCGGACTCTGAACGGTTTGTTGAACTTCACGGATAGTGCCATCTCAAGCTGAGAATTTGTTGACTGGTACCGCGTTATCTTTGACAGTCTGAGCGCCAAGATCTGCTGATCTAGTTGTTTGCGCTACTGTCCAGTAGCCCGAGGCATCTCCATTTGAGAAACAAAATGTCTCAAGGTGTCTCAGATTCGATGCAACTGCTGTTCTGAATGCCAAAATCATTTTCCAAACAAAGTTTTTGACTTTACCCGTCTATACGTGATCATCCGCAAGTAGATCAGTCAGAAGGTAGTTGGCTGTTCTTCAATTTGCTCATATAATTTGCAGCATTAACTAAGTATTGAATCGTTAATGTTCGGAGCTCAGTCACAGTTATTCACATTGGTTCTGCGAGCTATTTAAATGACGTCAAGACAAAACAGTGACGAGCACATCCATCACGTAATACCTAATTCGTTTGATTGGCTTGTATCAGTAACCGAATTTGACTAGACAAAAGTGGCTGGGTTACAAACTACTCACGGCCCTAGTACGAGGCAGGTAGTAGTAGTACTAAGATAGGTATGCGTAAACAGTCCAAAATGTGGAGACAGGTTATGAAAACCTTAACCGGTTGACTGTCTCGAGAACATCAAATTAGATTACCGGGTTGGTATCGATAAAATCCCCCGACGTGACGGCTCCGTTCATTGGTCAATATGACAAAATGTTGCAGTCAGTGGCATTCTTGCGCTCGAAACGTTTCCGCATCTTGCAATTTTGTAATTTTTATTTCTTTAGTAATTCTTACCGCGAGATAGTAATCACAACCAGATCGGGCAAGCGAAAGCTTAATGTTTTTAAAAGCTGATCTGAACCTGTCTTTCAAATCCTCGACTTTCGCCAAAGGAAAAGATATCGGGAATCTCTGAAGAACTGACTTACAAAAGTGTCACAAGAATCTGTCGACCGAACCACAGAAAATTGTGCACGGTCGGGACGAACCAGACTAGCTTAAAATGTGTTTTTTTGTTATGCAGACGAAATCAATAAGAGTTGAGAGTAAGACCGCAAAAACCAAACCGGGGTTGAAACAGTTCAAGGGGTAAAAACGTAAATTTAGGAGGAAAAGCATAAACAATTTCGTGAAGCGGTGACGATCAAGCGGTTAATATGGCAGCATTCCAGCCTGGACGTCTGGCAAGTTTGATTGTTCGAACAGTCAAGCCTACTTCCCCACTAGGAAGTTTTCAGTTGCTCAAAGACATCAACTTGAAATCAGTGTACTTTATTACCATTATTAGAAAAAAATAGTCAACGGATCAAAAGGGAAAAGGGACAATTGATACTATGAAAGGAACATGAAAGACCGGTGCACCTAGCGGTAAAATGACACTTTCGCTGGATTTGATTGTTGGTATCTAACCAGTGGAAACGTTCACGAGAATCACTTGCGCGGAAGTACTAACAGGTGGAAGGTATTTGTAACATAGGGCTCCTGAGGTTGCAACAGCCTTAAGGGAAACTTTGAATTGATGATCGTGGAATAGGGACGTTCAACAATAATTTGCGAACATGCACATTTTTAAACTAATAAGACTACCAGAATTTCTCAACCCCAAATCACTAGGTCAATTCTGATTCGTCGACAAGAAGTAGCTCGTAGGTGAAATATGATTGGTCGCCTCGAAGGTCACAACTAAGCAAACATACTTTTGAATAAATGTGCAGATGTAAGATTCGTGTGCGATACAAGGGTGTACGATCAAGCTCCCGGATGAAAATCCTATTTCTGACATTTGAGCAAATTGTAAATATAACCCCAAATGCGATGACATGCAAAACACATCGTCGCACGCACACGCACATCCGAACGCATTTGTCGCTACTCATACGTGATAGCATCCACCAGGGGGTGCTTACATTTTCCAATGAACAAGTATACAGTTGACTGCTTTTTTACTAGTTCCATGATGTTTTTATAACCGCGAGCATGAGCGGAGGTTTCTTTGTCCCATCTTAACCATTTGATGTGTGACGTGTCCACTCGACCATTCGTGATTGGGTGATCACTAGATTATTCCAGAAATCCAAAAAACCAGGGACCTTCCTCAACTGTGATTTTGTGATTCATCAATTTTTTTGTCTGCGGAATATTTTCTTTCACACACACATACACACATTCGCAACTACGCTCAGATTCTTTGAAACCGTAAAGCATCCCTGATTGGTACTGACAATCACTCCATAGGTGGCGTAACACTGAGAATTAGTGAATTAGAAAAAAATATACCAGGAATGATTCACATGTACAACACCGTTAGACGGATGCTAATGGGTGTGAGCTAATTGGTACCCAGAGTTCGCCGGGACAATCCTTTATAATATCTGATCAGGGGCCTATCTACCGTCCGAAAAACAAACATCTTCGGGGAATGGTGAATGCTGTGCAGAAAACAATCAAGTCCGTATCATGCCAAAGATGTTGCCATACGTGCAGACGGAAGGAGAAATCTGCTGATATTGAATCGGATACGAATGAAGTAGACGACGAGATGGATCCAATGGATCAGGCTTTGGAGAAAGTCGTTGGATCGCACGGAATTTGGCAATGGTTTGTTGTATTGCTGGGGGTCATTGGATTGCCCACCTATGAGATGTTCAGTGTTTTCGGTTTGTCCGAACAGGCGTATCGATGCCGAATGCCCGAACCAGTCGAAGCTATCTTACACAATCTCAGTGTAAACGAGGCACTCACGGTTTTGTGGGGTATGAACGTGACTAGCAGGGCCCAATTTCCCACCAGATACCCAAATCAATGCTATCATCGACAGACCGAACTCATCCAACTCGTACGTGAGAACCAAACCGACTGGTCTGATTGGAGTGCTGATCAGTTGGCCAAACTCGCTTCAGGTCAACCTGTTCGATGTGATAATGGTTACGTTTACGAACCGATACCGAATCAGTATCCAACGAGCGTTATCGGATCATTTAGTCTATCGTGTGATCGATCATGGCTCGGTCCACTACACCCAACCATGTTCATGATTGGGATGTTGATCGGCTACTATGTGGGCGGTTGGTCTGGAGATCGATTTGGTCGACGTGCGACTGTGATAGTATGGTTTTTTATATTTGTTGCATCCGGTTTCTTTGCTGCATTCTCACCAAACGTGGTTTGTTTATGTTTGGCTCATCTAATTCTTGGGGCGGCAGATAGTGCTCGGTTGACTCCACTTTTTGTTCAGATGTTTGAAATGACGACCGCCCGGTGGCGATCCCTAATATGCAGCGCATGGACTGTGCTCCAATCGTTCGGAACACGTACATTTACTGCTCTGCTGGCTTACTTAATACCCGAATGGCGTTGGCTGATGTTTGCAATGACCGCGGTTGGAACGATTGGAATTATGTACATTTGTCTCAGCCCGGAATCACCTCGGTGGCTTGTGGCTAACGGTCGGATTGATGAGGCAGTACAAGTACTTGAACGTGGCTACCGATACAATCATTGTTGTCGACGTGCATCAAAGGAAGCACTTGCAAAATTCGAAGCGAAAATAGCCGATCAAATTTGCCAAAGTAATGCCGGTCGAGAAGAGCAGAATGGTAAACTGCCATCAGGTTTCCCGTCCAAACTGAGTCATGTAATCAAAAAAAGCACAATTTGGGAATTATTCCGGTCTAGAGTACATTTAAAAAGGTTGATTCTTGCCTCGGTGGTGTTTACATGTCATATATACAGCTACTACGGTATCATGTTGTACGGGAATAAGGTTCGTGGAGTGATTTATGTGGTGGCTTTAGTCAATGCATCCACAGCTCTTCCGGGAACCATGCTCTCCTGTATTTTGTATCGAATCTTCCGATGGCGCAAACGTCCCCTATTAGCCGTTTTCGCATTGGCTTTTCTATCCACATTACTTGGTGCATTGGTTACTCTTG
The DNA here is from genome assembly GCA_008360955.1 of Fasciolopsis buskii. Classification (NCBI taxonomy): domain Eukaryota; kingdom Metazoa; phylum Platyhelminthes; class Trematoda; order Plagiorchiida; family Fasciolidae; genus Fasciolopsis; species Fasciolopsis buskii. Next base: position 216,187 of record LUCM01001945.1, on the reverse strand, counting down.
TACAGAATACCGAAACCGATTTATTTCTAATGGTTGCTGAAGGTATTTCCTTGGTACTACTAGAAGCTTCTTTGGATATGATTTATATTTATGTGCCTGAGCTGTTTCCAACTGTTTTCCGTTCGAAAAGTTTGGGATTCTGCGCTGGCTGTTCCCGCGTAGGAGCAGCGGTGTGCAGCTTCACCAACGAACTGGACGGTGTGCTTGGTCACGGCAGTCCAATGGTTTTCTACGCGGCATCCATTTTCGTGGCAATGCTTGCCATCCTCGTGCTCCCAGACACGATGGGTGAAAATCTGGACAAGTGCCCTAGCCAAACGGATGAAATCACTGACCTGTGAATGGAATCTAACGCGAGACCAGTTGACAAACGAACTAATTTATTTTTTTTAAAGACAAACATCATAGTGACTGGAAAAAACTTGCATTTCGCAAAATCAATCCACGAAACACAATGGATTGCTTCCTCGCATCTCAACAGACAATCCGGCACTTTGTACACTTTTATTTTAGGTAGGAGAAAACAATTTAGCAAGTGATGTTGTGACGCATGGAGTTATATTCCTGATGTTCCGTCTTTTTTCTTCCCTTGTTTGTTTAATTGGCCTTTTCGTTCTTTCCCATCGTTTTGTCGAGCCTGTTGTTAGCATCCCAATCGTGGTCTTCAGCTTGACTTTCCACAATCCATGTTCTTGAAGGTTCGTCTTTTTCTTCTTCATTTCGTTTGCTTCACGTCGCTCAGGAATGGCTTTCCTGATTAACGGAATGTATAGCACTGTTCGGTTTGTTCTTCACCTCCTGAAAGAGTCAGTTCCCAGACAGGAATAGATCTCACAAGATGAATTCTATGTGTATCGATCGAGCATGACAATCCGCTTTTATTTTCTCTCACGTCCATTTGATGTTCGTGTTATTCACCACCTGTCTTGCGACAGTTTTACACAGTTCGTGTCCGTCACTTTAGCTTGGTCGGGTTTTGTTTCTTTGCATATTGTGCACACATAAACGCACACCTTGTCTCATTTATGATTGGCCAAGATTGAATTGTGATTCACAATACACTTGTTCGTGCCGGTAGTGTGATTTTCAACCTTCCAGGCTTTCGTTGCGAAGCTACTGGTTATTTCCTAATCGAACAGGAGGTATTAATTTTGATTCGACTGAAGAATAAGAATAAAAACAAAGTAACATAGTTCGAAACGTAAGTAGCTTCGTGCTTAGGTGCTTCCAACTACACCGACGTTAATCTAAAAGCTATTAGCTGTAGATGTCACGTGATATCATGAGAACGAGTTTTAACCGGCGGGAAAACGGTGACCTCCCTGTTTGTTCATGGTTTACGGTGAAAATGTGTGGTGCCAGGCACTAATGCGTATGTGTGCAGAGGAGAAAAACGAATGGGATAATAATGTACCTCCAGTCGTAGATAGAGCTGCATGCTAAGACCAGCAAGAATGCGAGCACCGTATATTCCAAGGTCGATCCTGCATGCTAAGGTGCCAGAGGAAAAGATTCGAGGATTCATTCTGGAGGGATACTGAGAGATTGATTCGGCACGGTGACAGAGAATAATTCAACAGAGAACCTGTTACGAGCATAACGATTTGGTCAGACGATAAAGTAAGCAAAGGATGTTCATGCTGACGGACAGTATCACGAACGTCGTCACACATGCAAAATCATCATGCGGTGAAGTTGAACAAACCGTTCAGTGTCTGCCCGGTAGCGTAATGGCTAAGGCGTCCGACTCAGAATCGTTCGTCCCGGGTTCGCGTCCCAGTTAGGGC
>LUCM01001945.1:137457-213232 GCA_008360955.1 Fasciolopsis buskii | reverse complement strand
GCGTACCCGGTACTCCCTTTTCCAAAAATCCACATACTTGTACACTCCGAATTGATATTTCCCACCAGAATCGAATCTGTAGCATCAGAAGTGTGCATGGAGGCTCTTCGTCGAAGAGTCCACAGAAGAATCACAACTGTGATTCGTTGATAATTTTTGTCAGTTAGATTGAGCCAACCTTAGGAAAGCCGGCAGAATGCTCCAGAATATACATATGTATACGTAGAAGCAGCAGGCAGTATATATATATATATATATATTCGCTGTGCTAATTTTGTAACAACTAAGTTGCCGAGCCAGTGTCAGCAGAGTTTTGCCAGAGACACGCCTGCCCCGCCCTCTCCACTCCGAGAAATGTGACTTGTTCTGGACAGTTCCAATACAATAAATTTCGTGGTCAAAGAACCATATAATCCAGTTTAACAGCCTTGAAACTGAGCCCTTGGTTTACTGGGGGTGTTTGACGCTCTAGTTGCCCTGGTCTCAGCGATTTGGCACTAGGAGCTAGATGCAGCCTCGTGTCACTTGGTGACGGTTGGCATACCGTATGGTTGCTATCGTTGGAATCGACTTCCACTTGGTTTAAAAATACTCAGTGAGACTTTCCGGAAGAGTATTTTGCAAACAGTACACGACTGGATTATATTCTGATCTTTGGTAGGGATACTCGGGAGCACAGTAAGGGTATTGTTCTTTCCTGTAACGATGTATGCGAGATAGTATTATGCCAAAAAAGACAAGCTGACACTCTGTAAAGCAACATTCAAATCGCATGGTCATACTACCACAGCCAGGTGTATGACACGGGACTCGAACGTGTCTCACGTTTTAATGAAACGATCAATCGTCTTAGCAGATTCCTACTAGAGTTAGCGAAACCTATGTGACCCATCCGCCGATTAGCATACATACGATCGTGTGAAACAGTTTGATATAAAGGCTCCCGTACTAGCACATTACGATCTATCGTTACCACTATGCATACAGTGTGACAACAACCGAAATGCGTTAGGAGGCGTTTTTTCACAAAATGGTCACTTGATTGACCATCAGAGCAGAGCATTGACTGTTCGTGAGCAGGAATATGCACAAAGTTCAACGACGTTCGGCCAACTTACACATTTATAAGCAGACCACAAACTATTGTTCATGATCGTGAACAAAACACTACGCTGAACACCGAGAAAGCTTCAGTAGACGTTACTGAGTCTACCAACATGTCATAACGAGCTACATTACCGGCAAGGAAAGCAAATGTTCCTACCCGGCATTCTGCTACGAGCCGTTACCGACTTCCAGCAACGAGTATCATGACGAGTCAGTGCATATGGCTGTGGCAGTAACATTATCCGAAATATCGCGAATACGGAATCCCAGGGTTAAAGGGCTATGGCTACAACCTCTGAAAGAAGTCACCGTTCAAGGTTGGCCTGTGGATAAAAGAACTCTGTCATTCGAAATTGAACCTTACTTTCGTGCCCGGGTATGACAGAACAGGTCAAACATGTGGTACCTAACTGTGTGATATACAGGCGATTCGATCAGCGACAAAAAGAGAACCGATGGAAAGGCGAAAAACACCTGATCGGCCCTGGCAGATGTTTTATTACATTCTCTTCGCAATCGATCAGCTGAGGACATAAAAGATGTTAGAGAGTATCAACAAACGGCGAGCTAACTTTGCGCGGTACAAAATTTCTGCTACTCTCAGAAGCATGCCGCTTTGGACATCACATCACCGATTCTTGTCATAGATAATCCAATGCTAAAGCGGAGACAGCGCCAAACAAATGAGGAAGATACTTACGAAATGCGTATGTGAACATGGTGGTCCATTCGTCGCCCATCGGGGGCTGTAGGAAATTGAACGGGATCGGGAATACATAACAGTTTTGACATACTCCAATGAACACGACAAAGGATGGCGAAAGCTGACCATAAGCCCCGGCTCCCATAAATCTGATGAGTTGTCTTCGAAAATGCAGAAACCGCAATTGACTTTTCTCAGTTTGAGACACGCGCGGTGCCGACACCGTATCAGGTTCCGGATCAAAGGTCGGATTTAGAATGTAGTAATATCACTAGTCCATATATACGGAAGAGAACCGTGACCGCCATGGAGGGGAATATATGCCACGTTTTCGCAGCATTGCTAGGATATATAAATCAGCAGTTACATGTAGAATATTTGTTCCTGGGGTTCAACCAGTAGAACAGACATTTAGGTGGTTAGCTAGCCTGTCGTGCATTCTAACGAAGTGTTTGTCTGGCCGTGTTATGCTCTCAAAAGCAGACAGTGGTTGGGGGTGGTCAGTCCATGACATGGCGAAAACAGACAGAAACCCATAACTAGCAAACTGGATCGCGTGCGCCTATTTGGACATAGTGGGATTCAAGAGATCCCCAGCGCAACAATTGGATACAATAAACGACACGGGTCAATGTAACAATCAGTAGTATCCTCGTATTCTTTTCTTTCATAATTCGTCTTCCTCTAACTCAGCTCATTTCTCTTCTCAGTACACGATGTTGCTAAGTAGAAATGGAAAACCTATACGTGGTTTCTTCGACTCCGTAGAAGGAAGGGAAAATAGGACATGTTAGGATAGACGAGTTTTCGCCACATCCAAAACGTGACCCAGTCAAGGAAGTCTGCTAAGCTTCATACGGTGAGATGAAATGTTGTCAGAACCTGCACCTAATATTGGGTTCGTAACATACCCAGAACATAAAAGTCACTCCATCCAATTCTTGCGATACAACGTAGACATCGGTGATCGAGCATTTTCGACGCGAATATTCCTTGTCTCGTAACCATGCAACAGAATTAAGCCCACTGTGGCACGGTACACATGACCATCCAACTTCAGTAAAATATCAAGCCAGCGATGCAAGCATTTCAGTCTAGCGTATGCCTCTTGAGGCTTGGATAAACTGGTGTTTGCCTACAATACAGTGCTACTATCTTTCGTCACGCAACTGTCGAGGTAAGTGAAACGATTCAAAATCCTTATATTCTTTCCATCCATTGTCAAATTTGGGACTACTGTCGTCCGGTCTTGTATTGGCAGTTTACACTAGGAAGGTGAACAGTACATGTCGAATTGAGCTACAGTCCTTGCGAGTCTCTCCAGTGCACGCGCACATCTTCCGTGGATTCGAACAGGCACGCGACATCGTCTGCGTAATCTAGGTCACAGCTTTTCCCCATTTGCCAGTTCAACACCTACATGCTGAAGGCCTGCTAAAGCGTTTTCCGTCAGCTTTCTCGCCTGTAACAAAAATTAAACAAAGATGGGGAGTTGAGATATTTTTTTCGAACAATGGAGTACGAAAACCGTAGGTTTGTACTGAGAGTATTAGAAATTTTTTAAGTAAATATTGAAAGATTCGGGCGTACTTTTCTCATCCAAGAGTCAACCCCTCAGACCGACTGGGAGGATTACTAACTGGAAACCATGGAATACTTATCTTAGCTCGGAAAAAACTTTAAAATTGTTCACCGGGGCTATCAATTATTAGACGTGTAATTCATACCACTAAATGAATTGTCCCTAAATCTATGTGATCAACACCTATCAGCATGTGGGAAATTTGCTCACAAAATTCTTTCTGAACCCACGCACCCTTTGTACAACGATCTTTCAAAGTGTCGCTCTCATATTTCTACAAGACCCGCCTTTCGTTCCATATCCTCTAGAATCAATGTCTATAGGAACAAACACTGTCCCATATTTAGCAGGCATTTTGACAAACCGTGGCCGTGTTTTAGCCGAATTCGTGATCACAATGTGCTCTGATTATTTTTCGATGAGCTTTTTTCACATTTTTACAAGGTGCTGAGTATAAATGTTTTCCTGTTTTAATTTTTACCATCGCACATTTTTAACTGAAATACGACATTATTTTTTTGTACACGAAATTCTATACAACACAGCTTCACATCTATTCCATTCAAATGTGTTTCATGTCCCGATGAATAATGATTGCAGCGATCTGATCAGCTGCACCGTATTGCTGAAATGTTGGGACTGAGCGGGAATGGAAATTTAGTTGTGTAATAATAGTTTGATGACTCGGACAAATAGAATATCTCCGCGAACACCGATCCGACTTCAGATTGTGTTGTCGAACTGCGGACCGAGAACGCAGTCGATGCCTTGGGGCATTTCGAAATTCTTCGCAAAAGATCGGGTTGTCGCGAATTCGTATATTCCAATATCAAAGCTCAACCTATCCATTCCACTTTTTGTCTCGCCCACTCCGTCTCAGAGATAGAAACTGATGACAGGTCCCCTGTTTCAAACATACAAGTAATAGGTGAATCAAACAATTCCAAGTTCGCCGAGCGATTCAGTGAATTGTCATTCACATTGAAAGTGACACCCACTGAGGGAAAGAATTATGTTCGCCAAAAAAAGTTCGCACAGATTCAATTTTGTGAATTAATTATGCGCACTCGTTGGCAAGTTGGACAAGGTGGAGTTGTTGAGATTCACAAAAAACAAAGCCTCTGTACACGTTACGGGCGAATAGTCACGATGAACAGGCGTGGTGGATAAAAGCGTGGAGTAGACAAGAAAAAACGGAGAACTGAATGATGATTTGCAAACCGTCAATCGTTGGAGATACGCGAATGAAAAGCCTAGACCAGCACGACACACGAAATGCCTGCAGTCTGTCAGACAGTCGAGCTCTGGACAACGTTCGCAATTGAAATAGCTGGCAAATTTCCTTTGATGTATGGAACAACTTCTTATAGTTGAAAATATGCCTATGGCGGACCAAGGGGCGAATTCGCACACAGGCGTCCAACTCAATAGTCATATTATTCTTTACATGTCAATGTTCCCGCGATATTACATGAGCAGACACGTTAATATAGTGCTGTTCTCACGCTTGATCATCGGCACATATTCAGGTGGAATAAAACCCAACGAGACAGATTTTTGAACTAATCTAGCGAAAGGTAGGTAAAGTTCCCATAAAAATGTGTCTTCCCGTGGAAGTCAGATAATTCAGAATTCAAATCCCACCAAAATGGAATCCACAGATGGGCGCGATTTACAATTCCATGGCGCACTTGTTCTATCGGTTGGACCAAGATCCAACAGATAGCTTTCGTCCATGAACTCGAATCCCATCGAAGATAAATGAACGACCGTCTTTATGACATGTTGAACACAGTGGAAGGGGCGCACCTCACAGCCTCTAGAGCCCACTACACTGAGAGGAGACCCGGAAACCATGACCTTGGAATTTGGAGTAGCATAGAATCGTACAAGGTATCATCAGATCTGACGTCGTAACGAGCCTGGCGACATTAAATTGCCATTTACTATAAAAACGATCGGTGGATCTGTGATTCGCGTCTGTAACGGTTTCGGGATGACAGATTCTCAATCCAGTTGACTGTCATCGGCCCAGTAAACATTCAGACTATTCATTTTAGTTGCATGTGAAGATGCGACAAACATCAGTCCGACTGCGAATTCAATTTAAGTACTTATTCTTTGGTAGTATGTACAATGTTTCACAATACGACATACTTGAACATCTGCTTTACGATTCTCGACTTTTAAAAATCGTGGAAATTCTGTAAATTGCTCAACACAAATTATTTGATGGATTAAACAGGTCATTAAGCCGGTGTTCCCTCCTCTCTCCTTATACAAAACACCCATAGCCAGTGATTTAGTAGCCAATCAGCTGTCTGTCGCCCGTAAATGAAGACTGAATAGGCAACTTTCTCAGGCCATTGCTATTACAATCTTGCGAGCTGAAGAATGACCGCATGTTCCTAATAGTACCTTTCAATCATTCAGCTATGTGAACTCGAACGGCCTGGCATGTGTCCGATTTTAGTCAAATTCGAATCGCGCACTGTTTACACTTTGATCAGATCGTCAACTTTCGTCTACGTATTTGGATTCACGTGCTCGCAATCACCCTAAGTCAGACAGTTTAGCGACTAGAATTTGTCCGATCCATGTTATGCACAAGTTAGTAAGCTCGTCTTCCTCCTAATAGGCACACATTTATTCCTGTTTTTAATATCGTTAAATACGAAGATCGCTGGACCGGAAGAAGTAGTGTTTCCGGTGAACTATGGAGAGTTTCGCTCTCCTCTCTTTACTCCTATTGGTTCACACTTTCATATTGAATTTGATAGGACTTGATTCGCGGTCGGATTTGAGCCTTATAAAAATGCATATGGTTAGATAAACGACCGGTTGAAGCCCATGCGTACGTTTCAAGCCCGTAAGGATAAACAACTTTATCACTTTGATTCATTTAATAAACCAATTCATCTAGAATCAGCAGTCGTTTACCCATCGCCGGTCATTTGCCTCACTGAACCTCTTTAGCCGGCTCCATTAAGCCTTGTGTGAGTTCCCATCTGTTCTTGTCCTGTACACCGGACTGCAAAGCTACATTCCCCTTCAAATAGCTCCCACCAAATACATTCGCTCTTGTTCTGTGGGCAGAATCCATAAGCTGGTCCTTACTTAAATTCCTCTCGTACGATTAGGTCAGGACAGTATGCTCGTTACTTGTGAGGCACGCTATTTTGATGTGAATCCGCTGTTACACTCATGTGAACGGTTCGCACATACGTGAACAATATGCACTTTGTTGCCTGCCCTATCCGTACAACCAACGTGATATGCTAACTTGGTTCTTCCCACACACAATCCAATTGAAGCGGCACCGGATGCATTTGTGAAGCAAATTCACAAGACAACAAACCTTCCGACGTCTGAAAACTGGATCACGAGAGATATCTCTACTTCGGATTTGACTTTTTCTCTCCACGTGCTTCATTCAGCTGCCGATTTTCATCCGTCTAAAATTCCCGTATAGCAGACTCGTTAGTACACCCAAAAACAGTAGTCAGAGTGAACACATGGCGTTCCAGTCTACAAGGTCAAAATTTCCGCCGCATAACATTGACACTATTTGTACTGTCCGAAAAATTCTTCGACTGATGATCAAACCGATCAACCGTATATCACCTCCCAAGCCGGAGAGGTTCGAATCCTCAAACGATCGATCGATTCCACAAGCATGTCGCATGATGGGGCTCATGGGCAGAAAATGCTGACATCCAAATAATCCGCAATGGTCAAGGTAAACATGGACCCTGCCAGTCCCTCATTTCCCCGGGAACATCTGACTGAACAGTTGAAAATCTTGATTTTATGAGCTTGACCAGGAAGAGTTATGGGTATTAATCGAGTTATCCCAGCTCAAGGAAAGAGACCTGGATTAGCACGCGACGTATTTCAGTGAAATCCATAAACAAAGTGAACCCGTTAAAAAGTACATCAAAAGTAATTGTGAATGATATTATATTAATAACACAGCGCTGTTGGTAGATGTAATGTGCCAACGTTTCGACTACCGTGGGTAGTCTTTCTCAAGGCAAGTTTTACCATCAATGAAGCTTTAGAATTTGCCCATATGCTGAAAGACGTTGAACTAGAAAACGATGAAGTTGCTCTGAGTTTTGATGCGGTCTCTTTATACACGAGTGTACCCACTGAAGACAGTCTGCACTATTTACATTCATTGCTAATGTCAGACAATTCCTTAGAAGAGCGAACCGTACTAACTCCACTAGAAATTATCAAAGGCTAAAGATCAAGTCGGTGCAGAAAAACCAAGACAACTGCATCTACAAAATCAGCTGCAAGGAATGGCCAGAAGAATACATTGGACAAACTAGCAGACAACTGGTGACACGGATAACAGAACGCGGAAGGAAAGAAAATTGCAGACCTTCAGATAAGGCGGCCTTATCAAAACTTCAGCGCGATTCAATCATCGTTCTGCTTGTCATAGCAGAGGGACGTAACATAGATTATGAAAACACAAAAGCACTCCAACGCGGATTCAGAACCTGCACTGAACGTAAATTTACCGAGGCTCGGACGATAAGCGCCAACCTCGCATTAAACAATCTGAACGACGGAATAGAGATTTCGGAGATATGAACAGCCCTAACCTCCTTGAGAAACAAAGGTCACCATGCTAATTGACTCTACCATCAAGGCGACGTATGAAGTGAAGGACAACTATTCTCTCAATCGACCCACAGTTCAAAGTACACACATTCACAAACACACGCAGACGACTAAACATTAGTTGGCATGCGAACGTTCCCTCAGCCATGTGATTGTAAAACTTGCCTTGAGAAAGACTACTCACGGTAATCGAAACGTTGGCACATTACATCTACCAATAACGCTGTGTTATTAATATTATATCACTCACAATTAAAACCAATACATGTAGTATCGATTCGTTGATACACTCCTTACGTCATTTGGCCCGGATATATCAAAAGTAGTTAAAAACGAATCTTCGAATTAGGATTACTTTTATACAGTGATGGTCAGACAAAGTGGATATGTTTCAGTCCGGAGCCTGTTCCGAATCGTAATGAGTGGGCAAACCAGAACGTCCGACTTTTAGCCGAGAGATTTCGTGTTGACCTAAACTTGGGTCTAGACCAAACCAGGTTCGAGTTTGTTTAGAAGTGCACATCATTTCAGACTCCATGAGCGTCCAGTCACCTCGCGGTAGTAAGCCACTCCTCTTGTCCGTTTCCGTCAAATCGGTCACAGGATCCGATGATGGTCGTGAGAGCACGCGCAGCTTTCCTGTGATCAAAGACACATCGCCTGTGACATCATCATCCCCATTTCGGACCTCTGGATTATCAGGAATCACGTCAGATTCAGGGCAATAACAAGCTCCGCCTGAAAATAACGAGTGTTATTTTAGAAAGACACATCTGATGCAAAGGGTTTTGCAATTTGATCATCATATTCTTTCGGAATACTCTTGTTTAAGATTACTCCAAGGAGCAGACGCAAGAATAGCCAAATGCCGTATTCAGTTGCAGAAAGCAATAAGAAACCGATTTTGTTTAACAAAATATGCAAAGAGGAATAGCGTACTTAGAGATGCTATGGTATCTTCGACAGTTTGAGAGCTTGTTTTAACATCTCGTCTATCGCGGTCGCTAACTCTAGCGCCTTCAGTCGGTCGTTTCGACTCTAGTTCAATTTCACCCCGCCTAAGTAAGCAAGTATTAAATAGTCTCCGGCTACTCAACACAACAGATTCATTCATTTTTCATAATAAAATGGTTTATAGTGGTTCGCACAAAGTTTTCTTTAGGCGAATGCCCTCTATCTGACGGGTTCATTGTCCATTCTTTGGTCTTCATATCGAATGCCGCCCCCGCTCTTCTCTAAAGGTGTCACAAATTCGAACACTCAATCGGTCCACAGACTATGGTCCCCGGTTGATTGTGTTTGTACTCGGCTCGCAGCCGGCCCATGTGTTGGGCGACAAACGTCAAAGGCGTTTGGCCCTCAGCTCTGTTCACCCTGGTATAACCGAGCTTCCTGTCTATATGACTCATCGCACCGAAGCAAAGGAGCCTTGTACTTTTGGCATCCGCATGTAGCCTCACCTTACGGGACCCAACTGCTCGACATGTCACGCAGTTTTGATTCTAAACTGTTTGCCTCAGATGAGCGAAAATACTGAAATCCCATTCAGGAAATTCCGATATTTACTTTGTCTACTCGAAGTATTTACAGTAGTCATTTCATTTATGACATAATACTAGGAAGCAAAATATGTATGAACGCAAACGACAACGAAAAGCCACATTTCTCCTAGGGTATACCTTGCTCACAGCAGGGAGATTCTAAAATTGATGCTGGGCAATCTTATCCTTTTCTTGACCTAATTTTACACTAGTGATCAAAATCACATCTACATAATTCGGAAAGTAGCGGTAAGGCATTTTGCATTTTTCTGGTTGGCTTGCGTTGAATCACCGAACGAAAGCCGCGCGAATGGATGCATACCTGGACACTATTATTACAAGTGAGCAGCTTTTGTCCATCCTTACAAGTGCACTATAATCTGGAAACAGAAATCAACCTACCCGTTGTTAGCTTGTTTTGACTCCGCTAATGACTTGGTCAATCAAAAAAATAGATATTTCGAAGGAGTGAATACTAAATGGGCGTCGGTTATTCACGATGCACCACCTAGTTTCCGTCGGTGTATATGGACAGAAACAAAAAACAACCAATCCATCTGTCAATAAAAGAAAAATTTTATTCAGGATATCGCTTCGTGAATCTTCCATTACATCTGCTGCCAATCATCAATTCCCTCTAACCTTCGTAATACCGGACTTAATCTAATGCTAAAATTTCTCTCACACGAAAATACTACTTAGTTTTTGGAAGTCTGGATGTACACTAGGCTGACCGCGAAGCTATTGCTTTCTCTATTTTTTTCAAGTTCTCTTTTGGTTCGCCAGCTCGATCCGTTGTCTTTCAATCCAAGTTTTCTAACGAGGCTGGTAGATCACGTTCCCGTTTTGCAGAGCCGGCCGTAGCCAAGCGGATAAGGTCGAGGCGTTTGCACGTGAAGGTCGAGGGTTCGAATCCTTCCACCGCCAGTCAACTTAGTAGCTCTCTGCTGGCCGGGGCCCCCTTCCTGAGAAATGATGTATATTGGTATTTCATTAATAAAGGAAGTAAAAAGATAAAAAGGCAGGAGGAAAAGAGACACAGCCAGTTAGAGATCACCAAATGGTGAACTGACGAGCATTGAACGAGTTCGAAAACCTGATTCTCAATTTCAAAGCACATTATACTGACCACTCGATAATAGTTGATTTTAGTCTGGCGCTGTTTCAATAGGTTGGTTCGTGTTTCAGCTAAACTTCATCGTCGACCATCGAATTTCATATCGTTATAAAATCTAGTACATTCGAACCGACCGTCCAATCACGCTTCCACGTGACATAATGGCTGGAAAACACTGTGAGAATAAATCAATTTACGACTATCAACTTGCGAATATGTCCTCACTATTCGTCCGCGTATGATGGCTGATAATCGTCAATGATTCATTCTGTTTACGCTCAGGTAAAAAACACTACTTCATCAATCAATTATTACTCAATACATTCATTCTCGTTTTCAAGCACATATGCGACCCTCTTTGATATTATGTCTGTTTTACGCAAGCCATCCGATCTTGTGATATCACATTTCGAGCGCTTGCGAGAGCACTTTTAATTCCAGTGATCTGCCGTCCTTGAAGACAGTCCAGAAATGCTGCGCTGAGTTTGAATCGGGGACCTTAAACTGTTGATGCTACGTGAAGGTTCAGACATCTGTAAGACGCAACAGCAATGTGATGCATCATCAGTTTGAAAAACGTCTTGTAACGGGAAGAGAACATGATCGTTCCAGACAGTTGCATGCATCGAAGCATCCTCCGGTGCTCAACCACTAACTGAACTTCGGTTCCGGTCACTTTATTGTATGGTCGGTCATACATTAGCTACCCTTGCTCTTACTTTACCTGTATATGCACTTTAGGTGGTTCAACGCCACCATAAGCTTAAGGACCAAAACTGCCAATCCCCCCTGTGCCTAATTATCACCGAAGCCTATGAATCACGCCTTACCACGTAAACTTATTGACGTGCGAGTGCAATATTGAAACCAGGTATCGCCGTTAGGATACACTCTTGTGGGGCGAGGTGGGAATTGATAGTCATAACCACAACAATTTAAGTGGAGCAGAACTAATTTAGACCCCGGTCGATTAAATGTGACCACGAGTCCGATGACAGTGGACTGTTGTTGATCGCAAAATGATCAGAGGATTAGGAGGTTGAACACTTAATCTTTATGGAGTTGTAGAGGCCTAATTCAACTGATCACTGCCAGTCAGATTTCGAACCTCCAGCCTTCCGCAATCATATCCGTAGCCATCCATTTTTTTTACCTCAACAGACGGCGAGGCGAAGAGGCACGTCATTTGGGACTGGAGGTCATTGAACGCCTGCTCTGTGCACCAAAAACAATTGACCTGTCGTCAAACACATGATAACTTAACCTGCCCAAATGGTTTGCAAGAAGAGAGAATCTCAAAAGAATGGGAACGCGGTGCACGTACGAGGCGATCCAAGGAGCTCATTTTTAGACAAGCGTATGAAAAATTATGATGAATAAACGAAAAGCACTGTGACGGGGATACAGACAGACAGAAAAAAACATACCAGGAAGTAGGTCGCGAAAATCTACCCACCACTTCTCTCCGGTCCAGGACCGAGTAGCTGGTGGTGTCATTTCACCGGCGGATACAGCCAGGGCACATTCCAGTTCGAATGGAGTAATCACGGGCACAAGGAGATCACGCGAATCTAGCAGACTAGCTTCCGGACATGCAATTAGAACGAGCAAATCTAGTTCCGGTAGATTGGCCAACTTTGCTTCATTCAGACGACCGACAACCAAGGTGACATAGAAACGACCGGCACACCGAAGAAGTCGCTGAACGCGATCGACGACAAGTTGGTAGCCACCGACGGAAATGGTGCCCATCTGTGCGGATGTTTGTGTTTGTGGGTGAAAAGAGAAAGGGACCCAGTCAAAGAGAGATTGAATACTCGGCGAAACATTTTGAGCCAAAATTCACAAGAATTTATAAATCGTCAGTACCGAAGTAACGGAAGACTCAACTTAATGAAACGATTTATCAAGCAGCATCTATGTGCAACTTGGGATTGGAACCATAAAGACTATACTTGTCTCCAATTATGCGTGTTAAGAATCATCAGCAGTGCACATTTATCCAGCCCGAGCTGGAATGCGAACCCAGGATGCAGGACTGAGTCAATTATTGTCGGTTCTAAGCTACTGATGATGACCATCAAAGATAGTATTCAAGCCTCATTGGTCGTGCACAGTGCTAGACCAACTGGTACGACAATCGACTCCTACGGGGACGATTTTCCTAGGGAGAGTCGGAGTACAACAGCGGTCTTACGAACGACCCAGAACGTGTAGATAGTCCATATATCTCAGCAGTAGAAGGATTAAGCTATTGTGATTTACAATGATGAGTTGGACGTAGACACAGTTCAGAATTTACAGTAGCCCACCGCCTGAAAATAACGTTCAATATCGTATTATAGACGAGACAAATAAAAGGGTGAAAAAGGGGGAAAGAAAACAGCATGAACCTTTTCATTTTTTGTGATGGGACAGTGATCCGAATTTCATACTTACGAGCAAATGCAATAAGAAGGACATATTACATTCATCTTATTGTATGTGTTGCATTGCGATCACGTGTCCCGATTCTGATCGGTTGCCAAGTGCGTTCGTCGTTTGTTCACTTTCGATCTATTGATGCATACTCGCGGTAGACTGGGGATAAGGACGTACGCATGAACAATAGTGCCTCAGCATGCTCGAGGGAGGGTGTCTCAGGCTCTGAGTTGGCTACTTGGCCCGAAACTCTCTCCCGAGCGATCGGCGTCCAAAATAGCCTTTGCTGAGGAAGTCCTGTGCACTGTCTTTTTGTACCGATGTTCCTACTAAAATGCCAAGACGAAGGTGAACGCTCGGCGCCTTCCCCCGCGTTGACTGACCGTTGATGATCAGTCTAGGAGAGTTGGTCAAACACTGATTCCAAACTAACCACAAGTGGCGTACGAAGCACACGACTGCGTGCTCATCAGCGTCCACGGTGAGTGGGCGTATTGGGATGTCCGAAGGGTGGGGCTCGGTCCCCAGTGGGTTACGTGACACTCAGATCGTCCTGCTGTCTTGTGGGTTAGACCATTTGGTCAAAGCCCTGAAGTAGGATCCCCTAAATCAACCACTTACTTCGGTTTGGGCAACCGGGTAGCACCAAGCTCGCAGAGGACTCATGGACCTCAATGGGTGGTTGGTGATGCGGAGATGGAGAACAGAAGAAATAGCATGTGTTGTGAACTCTACACTGTTTTTTTCTCCCTCCTTTTTCGCTCATTGTTTTCATTCTTCGCCATGATTCCCATGGCACACTATGCGTATTCGTATTTGTGCAAAATATTTACATATATAATGCAATAATTCAGAATGAGATGTGGTGTAACGGCTTGCGTGCCTTTATGACCCAATCAGCTTTGCACGATGATTTACCTCAAGTCGAAAATCAAATCAGGTTCGGAAGATTATTAGATAGAGGTTTAACGACATGGTCTCCGGAGTCTCCAAGGTGGGGATTGATTTGAACTGGCAAGTCAATCAGAAAATAGGTAAAAGAATAATCGATCCAAGCAGATGGGATTTCAATCAGCCACTCCCAGTTACCTTGAGCAAATGTTCTTTCTCGAACCAAAAGCATAAGTTGAGAACCCTAGTCACCCTCCCGCATAACGGATGGCTTCTCTAGTACTACCCATCCATTATCTCCAATAAGCTATACGTTTACAAAGAATTCCACACTCCTTAGGTCGTCAAACGGGATAGTCAGGACCGCGCTGACCACTTCATCGAGCGAGGTGGGTAGTGATAGGTATGCTACTGCTCAGATTTCCCTGTTTCTGATTCAACCTGTGTCTTCTGTCTCCAAACATCTCTCTTTCTTACCCACGGGGCTCTCTCTTATCGATACTATGTTCAATATTTTATTAATAAATAGTAAAAGTCTTCCAGCGTCATAGCTGACAATTTCTCAAAACTCGTCAGCCTCTTAACCTTAGCGCCTTCAATGTCCGCATTCTCATGCACGCCGGCCAACAGACGCGCTCAGAGCTCACAACAGACTTCACTGGCGATTGATAACTGCTGAAACTGTGAGACACGAATTCGTAAGCTTTAATTTAACTAGTAGCTCCCGGTGTCTCGTCAAGGTATTTCCTGCGTACTTTAGGAGAGTAAGCAAACCAAGCTGCAGGTCAACGTAGCCTAGAAATAAGTCTGGCTGACGAAAGCGAAGCGGTCCTTTCAGACTTTATCCCAATCACTAGTCGTTTATGCTCAGTAAGCATTCAGGGAGTCAGTCGGGGTTCGAAAAGATAGCTATGTTGAGCGCAGCATCTTCATCATCTTGCCATACGCTCCAACAGACTAACACTGATACAATGATGAGTTTCATGACAAACTCGCCATTCTCGTTTGCATGAGCGAAGGCTTCGGCACTGCAATACTATCTGGTGACTTCAAAGGAAAACTTATTATTTCAAAAAATTGTTAAAGTCAGCGCTGACCCTTACCCGGTCCGCGCACAGACGTCGGAGACAGGCTTCTCCGAGTTTGTACAAGCAATCTTTCATTCCTGCCTAGCAAGAATTTCCGACACCGTTCGCCATGTACAATGACATGGCTGTCAAACGCTACAGATACTGCGAGTCAGGTCGATCGGACTGCGGTAAGCTACCGCTAGAGCGGTTCTGTCCAAAACTGTAGATAGTACTGTCCCACGTACATAAAGCCGGGCTCCGGATTAGTTTTAATACGAGTTCTGCCTCAGCTCAGTGGCCATCCACTCAACCGAAAACCGTAATCTGAACATTTAACTCAAAAGTCCCACCTGTGTGCAGTAGAGCGGCTAACCCTGTACACAAGCGTGAGTGAAGCACCCGGTCTGCCACGCAAAACTTCATGGTCATTCATAAGCTGTTGTCTTGCCTGATGCTTAAACTAACGTCCCGCCATCGTTTCACTCACCCCATGAAGCAAACGGATCGGTCTGAGGATGCCCAACTTAAATGGGCGATAATTACTCAAGGAAGTGTGACGGCTTCTTCCACCGCCAAGGAAAATCCCAATCACTCCACTCTTACGTCAGTCCAGCGATTTTTTGACCGGCAAGCTGTTTCTTTCAATCTTTTTTTGCTGGAGTGTCGTCCCAAGCGGCTAAACAATTGATCGAGCAGAAGCAGATAATGGTTAATCAACGGATTCTGAGACTGGACCTCGTCTGACCTCTACCCAGTGACCTATCAAGCATGACTGGAAAACCACCTTGTAAAACTCGTTGGGCTGCAGAGGTACCCAGACCAATATCTGACCTCAAAATGTGGTCTTTCTCTGATAAGCTCAACCATGTGAGTGAAGCAGATTCCGCATGTCCTGAGAAGTCCCGACTTAGATGGCATTAATGAACAATGGCCGTATGCTGGAGAAAACCAAAACGCAGAAGTGAGGAAGAGTCTGATAAAATGCTGACGTGTAACAAGCAATCTCTTCTGAAATGCCAAGCGGAAAAAATCGGAGGAATGCATGTAACGAAGCGGAAATTCAGTTTAAAATTTGACAAGTTATTTTAGTGTGACCATCCATTTGAAAATTTAGTAAAATGAAACGTGACGAGCCGTTGGGAATGGAAGCCGTGTAAAACTGACAGTTTGAAGATTGACCGCCTCGTTATCATATCAGACCTTTTGAGACTGCGTGGCTTTACGCCATTCCCGATTTCGGAGTCAAAATTATCGGCTCATGTTTTAAATGATGTGAGCTTTGAAGACTATGAGGCATGTTGCTTGGACAACACTCACGTTTCTTGCATGGCAAGCAATGAGACGGGTATCAACCAACCAACCAACCAAACAAACAAACAAACAAACAAACAAACAAACAAACAAACAAACAAATAAACAATGAAACATGTGCGGGTTTTTTTTCACTCACCAGAATCCCGATCCGACGTGCATCTTTTGCCTTCTCAATCAAGTAGGAGCGACGTCGAAGGAGCTGTTTCATCTGACATCGGACCCCATTCAGAACTCCAAGGTTCACGTCTAACCAAAAAGCCCGGTCGAGTGCCACCTCGGGCATGGAGAGGAGAATACGATAGAGAGTGAACGTGTCGGCTGCCTGGGGACTGGATGGTTCATTGTTGCAGCCGAGATGAACTAAACACCAAGGCTCTGTTTGTAGTGCATTTTCTGTCTGATATGCAGCAGGCACGTAGAAGGCGCGTCCGGCCCGGAACAGAACAGGATCGGAACTACGGAATCGATCGGATGAGGTGGGCTCTGGCAGGACAGCTCCGGGAGGGCATAAATCTGGTTCAGACCATACAGGAATGAATTTCAAATCGACAGACGACTGTTGACGAGTGACCAATAAGTTCATGAAAGACAAAGCTGGATCTCGATAGCGAAAATCGTAAGTAATTAGGAGGGGAACAGGAGACGATGCGTCATTTTTTTCATGTGTACAGCTCAAGAACAGTTGGTCTGCTAGTGCATCGAATTGGTCAGGATTCAAGTCATGGTTCAGTGTGTAGTTTCCGAACACGTACAGAACCGGAATCGTACCGGACAACTTGGATAAACAGGCACGTCCGTAGTGAACAAGTGCATCAATTTGAAACCGTGTTCCGGCGACCTCATCCACGCAGCAACTGGAATAAGAACAGACAAATTAGTGTTAAACGTTTAAGACGGTTCAGGTCCTGCCGGTGCAATAAGCACAGTCCCAAAGAAGTTGAAGTGCAAAAATAGATTTGTGCAAGGAATACAGAAACGTTAAAATCTATGGTGTGCTACAGAAATCTTTGCTCGGCCAAAAACCATTGTTTCAATTTTAACAAATCCTTAGTGGACGAGATTTCCGTTGACTGGCGACAGCGAGGCAGTTAAAACCGGGCAATTGCAATGTGCAGGTCGTGGGTTCGACTGTTCACATAGTCCGGCTGCTTCCCCATTTATCAACACCTTTCAGTGGTCACGATCCTATCTTCCTAAAATATCGTATATTACAACATAATTATTGAGGAAAGTGAAAAGATTATGGTTTGTTTTTCTGTCACTCAAGTCTACCGTCAATTCTTGCCGAGTAGAAGCGATCGAGCATGAGAACATAATCTCATTGTAACGCTTGTCATATTGCGCCCAGTTCTTTTGAACAGATTTGTATACACCGTTCTCGTGACAGAAGAGGCCAGTAACATAATATGGCAACGACTTAAGTCCAAGACGAGTTTACTGTCTTTGAACACAGCACATTCGGCAGGATGACGCAAAGAACAAATTAGGGCCTAAATATGTGTGCATAACAATTTTACGCCCGAAAATAAAGAAATAAAATCACATAAAATACGATAATGGTACAGGGGTATGCAGGTTCCTCATTACGAAATTGACAAACTCCCAAACTATCCTTTTTGTCAACATGATGTGCCCGATTAACTGGATGTTCCATCACCAAAAACTTACGAATGACGGGAGTTCAGGAATTTCGACTGATTTGGCCTTAATTGTTACAAAACGGTTATGTAAACCCCGCTCTGTCCGACGTAGTTTAGTCTGCACCCACAATGTGATTCGTTTATCACATCAGACTTGGTGTGCCGAGACAGAAGCTGCTTACCGGGCCGTATGGAAATTCTAGTCGTTTGATGAAAAATTCCGAGGTTAGTTGCATGGCGAATTCGAGTGACCATTGATCCGTGTCTTCGTTTGAGCAGACAAGTTTAACTCATTGCATTTAAACAAAAGATAGTGTCACTTAATGTCAACAAAACAATATCATCAGATCCGATTTCCATTGTGAAACGAATACACGGATGCAACTAGCTCAGCTTACTCACAAGGCATGTTGGTTTTTTGAGAAATGTTGTCATAGTGAGAATATTGCCGCTTTAAAATAATACTTGCTTGTGTCCTTGAGGTGGGTTATAAACAAACATTTGGCGAGGCCATCAGTTCCAAGGGCCGATGAAAGCCCACATCAAACCAGTAAAAAAAACTTTTTGAACCCGGCAATCCATTGACAAAGCAACTCTATCTCCTCTTTATGTCGCTATCGTCTTTTGTTATTTTCCGGATAATGACATTAACTGCACAGATTTAGAGAGTATTTTATTTCCTGCTTAATTTTGTCGTGGTCGGATGCAGTGAAATCGTCCCGGACAGAAATCATGCGATACCGCGTCGTCTGATTGCTACCACAGCACACAAAAAAACGAGGTAAACTCGCTCAATTCTTTTGGTTTTCCAAGACAATAACTTCCTAAAAATGGATAGAATTAACCAGCCCGTAACATGGCGGAAAGATATGGAAACCTTAACCACTGCATTGTCTCGAGTATGACGAACTAAACTGCCCCGTTGTGGTTCAGATCTTCCAACGGAACTAGTGGGTGATACAGGTGAGTAGCGCACTCATTTGTGCATTGACGCTTGAAATTATCCCATGTGCATACTTTATTTACTACATTCATCCTCCTGCACTAACAGCGATGACCGGGAACCTAACTCGGGCAGCCAAAATACTGAAAAAGATCAGATACCAAATAATTAGACAACTCGGACAACGGTAGGTTATTGCCTATCACCAACCAACGAATATGGTTGCGATTTGAGTGTATTACCTTCGGAATGAGAAAAACGCATCGGGACTAGAAACGGAGAGCTGTCCGAAATCCCAAGTCCCTAAACCGAGAAAAGGAAAATTAAGATAAATATCTCTGTGGTTTTCTTCTCGGATTCCTTACGAGACATGATGAACTAGACACCGTAGACAACTATCTAGTGAACCAAAAAAAAAACAAATCAACGGATAAAAATCTTGCTAACTCACAGTAATACACTTCAAAGTGACGTGAGCATATACACAAAATTACATCACCGAATGTTCGCAAAATCAATACAGCAGCAAGCTCGAAAGATCAAGTTAACGGACGTCAAACTCACGACCAAATAACCACATGATAAAAGTGAGGTCATAATAAGGAATCGACATCAAACCAAAGGGCAAGGATCGTGTAAGCATACGAGAAAGTGCAGAAGACGTTCTGAAAACCATCAGCCTCAACTATGACCAATATCACTTCAAATCTGTTGCCTTCGTTTACTATTTCTTCCCACCTTATAATGCTCTACTACAAATTAATTCCGCAGAACAAAGATGATGCCGTATGCAGCTTAGTCACTCAAATGTATACAGACACGCAAGCCATTGGATGACAATAGGTTTTTCTCACAAATAGACGTACGGCTGCCAGATCGTACACGCACATCTGACAAGTATCTATTGCCCAAGACCTAAACAATGCCCCCGCTCATTCCGGCGTACAGAATACTTCGTGTGCTTGTAACAGAAGGAATTGAGGCAGCACTCAAGTAGGAACCAGTTTATTGATCTTGCCTTGAAGAAGGAAGGATTGTAAGTTGGTAGGAATACGGAAAATGAGAGGAAATCCTGGGGGAAAATGAAAACTGATAGAAAGAAGTGAGCGATCGAGCAACAGAAACTTGACAAGGATAAATGGTTGCCTATGGGCGAGGGGCCGGAACACGTCACAAGAAGAACCTCTGCCACAGGGTATGAAGAACAAAAACCAACATAACACCGGTAGAAAAGTGATAGGGAGGCAACTGCCCAATGATGGGCTGGTGACTGCAGATTTGAGGTTAAGGAGAGTCGTCGACTAATTGGATGGTCTTACACTGAACCTTATCAAGAGAAAGATAAGCAGACGATATCCAATCCACACGCGACTGTAGTATTCAGGTGCGGGGTGGATTTGAGCTTCATACAGCAGAAAATAAGCTGCGGTGAAGAAACGCCTGATGTGGAATATAAAATCAACCCTACGCCCAGCGAAAGAAGCGAGCACAGATATGGAGAAAGACCAGCACAATGAGGAACTAATGAATAAACCGTGAGGAAGAACGAAAGCTGCGTAACTCAAAATAGACGTATCAAAGGACAGATGTGGGGAGAACGAATGAAGTTTCAAAAGAAAATAAACGGGAGGTTTTGGAAGCATTAAATGTAACATGATTATTAGCGCCCGAGGGAGAGACGTGCTGCAGGTCGAAGTTTACAGATGCACTGGCGGCACAACGGCCGCGATTGATGCTGGTGTTTGCATGGCGAGGCGGTAAGAAAGAGAACAATGGAGACTGGTGTCATCGGCAAAAGAATGGATTGGGCTTGTGATAGTGAACAGAAGACCACCTGGCGAATAATGAATCTTGACTGTTCCATTCGCGATCTTCAACTCATGTGGTTGACACTGACATTCCTTTTTGAGTCACTACTTTTGTGGTTCATCGTTCTCTCGACAGTGGCGACTCCTTCACTTTTGATTTCTTATCTTCTGGCATTAAATACTAGTTTGGTACAGACCTCAAATGCCATATTAATATCGCGTGGGACTTCAACGTTTACAACCGAAAATGGCTAGTACACTCCCCCGACGTCTAGCTTATGGGACACGAAGCCAAACGGTTTAGTGTTGATAGACAATTTGTCAAAACTAATTGACCTCCCCGATTGTGCTTATATTCTTAATCTTATCCTCGCTTCCGCTCCTTCCCTTTACTCAAGTGTCCCCATTTTCACCCTCTTGGCTCATCAGATCATTGTGTTATCACATTGTTCACCAGTCTTACCGGCCACAAACCTCTACCCTCCAAAAGACAGATTTGGACGCTACAAGTCAGCCAACTGGGACGATCTGTGCGACTTTCTGGCCTTTTATGTTTGCAATGTTTTTTTGTTTCACTTCTGATGTCTCCGCGTTTGCCTCTAATTTCACTATTATTCTTCAACGGATAAATATTTTTATTCCGCACTTTTCCGAACTCGGTAAACCAGAATCTCCGGGGTTTTTGAACCTCGCGTGTAACCCTACTGTTTGCTTGAAGTGTTCACCATTTCACCGCTGGCGATACTCTCCCTTGTTCCACCAACGCTTTGTACAAGCCAGGAGCGAATGCTTATTAGCCACAAAAAGACCCGAAGAACATTTCATCCCTTGCAAAACAGGGCCTTAGATGGTCTTGTTTGTAAACCAAACGAGAAAGCTGAGGTTTTTGCTTCAACGTCTGCTGCAAGTCACACTTTGCCTAGTTGCCCAACTCCTCCATCTACTTCCATTTCTACTAATCACCACTTTGCATCTCTTAGAGCCAGGATCTGACAAGAATTAAGCACTCTGGAGGTACGCAAGCCACCCGGTCAGGGAGGTGGTATTCCACCCATTGTTCTTAGAATGTATCCCCGAAGTTGGCCATCATTTTCGCCTTTCCTTCCACTTTTCCACCTTTCCAATCTCTCGGAAATATACCAAAACTTCATTCCCAGACACGGGGACTCCCTTGACTCAAACAACTACCGCCCGACTTATCCAACCACTATTATTTCTAAGGTGTTTGAAACTATTGCCGTCGATCAAGTGCGTTCTATTCTAGAACGCGAAGGACCACTGAGCGACCGTTAATATGGATTACAACAATGTCATTCAATCGGTGATCTAGTGGCTCCCGTCTTTCAGTCCTGGTCCGCCGTGCTTGGTAGCCACGGAAAAACATACTTGATTTCGACCCACATCTCCAAGGCCTTCGCTTGAGTTTGGCATAAAGGTCAACCGAAGAAACTCCCTCCGCCCTCCGTATCATGGACATCATTTTTTTCAGTAACCAAACCATCTCCATCCAAGTTGATGGGGTTCCATCTCAGCCGTTCCTCGTACATGACTAAAGCTTCCGTGCTCGTAAGCACTCTATTTTATCTATCAACGATTTTCTATCCAATACACCTAATTTAGGCCAGTTTGCTGCTGATATATATATATATTTATATACCGTTGATCTGGGTAATTTGATCCCAAATGTTCCATCACCAGCCGAGGTGACATCGCCAGTGCTGTGATACTGTGGTGAGCGTCTGGTTGCCGTCGTTTGCCTAAATGGATGTCGATTAGTTGATCCGGCTGAAGTGGTAGGGTAGAGATTCCGCCCAGTTGCTTAGTTCACCTACGTCTACTGTTGACATGTCGTGGGCTGAATCACCGTCCGTTTCTACTAGCTTGTGCGGATTGGCCCTTTGATCGGATTGATAGGTATATACGGGTATATACTGATCTGTTCATCGATCTTCCTGAGAAGTGCCAAGATTGGGGAAGTTCCCCTGAACGTTTCCTCTTGCCATGGGCGACGATTCTTACGTTTTCGAAGTGGAACTTCTGACCTCGCAATTCGGGAACTGAAGTTAGCGAGAGAGGATCACGCTCTTTTTTGTCAATTGGTGCGTCATCATCATCAACATGGTTAAACAGCAAGGCAAGCCTCACTGACCAGAGTTACACGTTGATATAAAAAGAATGAATATCCAACGGGGAACAGGGAATGGACCTACACAGGCGGGAAAAGATAAGATGCTACTGCAGCCAACACACGGAACACGGTCTAACTGTACAAACGCACGTGTTTTCAATCATTCTGATTCCATAGAAAATGACAACACGATCGCCACTGTTCATGGTTCACTGCCATATCCTTCAGTGCCTCCAGACAGCAAGTCGACGAGTCTTTCGGACTCCAACCACGAAGGCGTCAGACACCTACTTTACCTAATTTCGCTGTACATTTTCTCATTCCACATTACCACGTCAGCCGTTGGCCTCCACATGGCTTCTTCCATTCCTTAGGAGGAACACAAACTAGGGCGTGATATGGTAGACGAGTGCTCACCATACGCAACACATGATACAACCAGCGTAGTCTACTAAGTTTCATACGCTGAAATAACGTATTCTGAGAGCCGACACCCGGTATTAGATTCCGGAACTGTATTACTCACCCGGTCACTCCGTCCAATCCTAGCCATACTACGTAGACATCGGATATCAAAAACCTCTAACAGGAGAACATCTCCAACACACGCATACTCCATGTCTCGCAACCGTAAAACAAAACTGAGAGCACTGAGGCACAGTACACGAGACATTTCAACCTCAGTTTCACTGAAATATCACTCCGACGGCACAGGTGCTTCAGTCCAGCTTAAGCTGCTCGAGCCTTCGTTATGCGCGTATTTACCTCCACTGCCGTGCTACAATCGTTCGACACGCAGCTACCGAGGTAGGTGAAACGGTCCACAATCGTTAGCTCCTCGCCATTTAGTACCAAGTTCGGCACTACTGTCGTCCAGTCTTGTAACAGCACTTTGCACTCTGAAGATGCAAAGCACATGCCAAACCGAGCAACCGATATCGACAGTCTACCTAGTGCCCGTTGTGCATGGTCCGGGGATTTGAACAGACACAACGTCATCTGCCTAATCTAGGTCACAGCTTCCTTCTATGTCCCGGTTCGAGTCCTACACCCCGGAGACCTCCCAAAGCATCTTCCATCACCTCGTCCATGATGAAGTTGAACAGGAATGGAGAGATGGCACACTCTTGTCGAACGCCACTAGTCGTTTCAAATGCACTTGATAGTCCGTTGTATACCTTCACGCGACCATAGGTATGCGAGTACAATGCTCGCAACAGGTTCACAAACTTCGTTGGCATACCCTTCCGGTGAAGAGCACTGAGTAGTGCTGGTCGATCCACGGATTCGAAAGCACTCTTCAAGGCCAGAAAGACTACGATCGTAAATCGGCCGTGCGTGTGGCTTGTTTCTAGTAACTGCCGGAGAGTGAATATTTGGTCGATGCAACCTCGACCTGGATGAAATCCGGCCTGTTGTTCGCGGATATTACTCTCGCGAATCGGTGTCAAACGGCGCAGCATTATCGATGCTAACACCTTAGTAACTATCGGAATTAAATTAATCCCACGATGATTGCTGCAGTCACTCCGTGTGCCCTACCTGAATTTGGGTACAATGAGTGACTCACCTCACGATAACAGAATGCGTTCCCTGTTCCAAATATCATGAAGCAAGGAGGTAAGTGATTTCATCAGCACTTCTCCACCCAGTTTGAAAACCACCGGAAGAAATTCGTCGGGACCGGCTGCTTGTTTCCTGTTCAGAAATCGTATATTCGACTATACTTCCACTTCAGTCGGGGGGGGGGTCAAGTCGACGGACAGCAGCTGCAGACGTCGGCCTAAACACGTCAGCGCGTGGTCAGCGAAACTGATCCTTGAAATGCTCTGCCCAACGGTCCAGCCTTTGCTGTTCACCATGGATGAACTCTCCATTCCTATCGCACACGACTTCACCAACCGAAGTTCGCCGCCCACCGCTGTCGCGCATAAGCTTAAACAGTCTTTAACTCTTACCTGGGGCGGCCGCTACTTCCACCTCTTAGACTACCTTAACCCACCATTTATCACGGTCATTCTTAAGGTTTATCGTCAACTGACGCTGCAACTGTCGACGAGACTTGTTCACCTCCTTGTAATTAGGCAGCTGGCGTTTTTGCTCCATTAGACCCAGCGACCCTTGCGAGATCCCAGCGTTTTTGATGAACACTAGATCCTGGACCGCAGGCGAAATCTGCTGCCAAATGCACAGCCTATTTAATTTGATCCCACTGCTCGTCTGCATTGCTGTTTGTCAGTTCTTAGTTCCTCCGATAGTTTCTGTTCGTAGCTGTTGCGAATAGCCGAATCAGACAAACGTTCGACAACTAATCCCATTTGTGGCCTGCATCGATGGCCGTTGAGCTGCAGCAAAAATCACATTAAAAATAACGCACGGTCCGATTCGACGTATTTGGTTCAGTTCGACCTACAGTTCTGGACAGAACTGCGCCAACGGTAGATTGCTGCAGTATGCTCGATCTGACTCAGACTACCCGTCGAGTTAGAAGGCCATGTCGCTGTGCGACGCGATCTGTGTCGAAAATTCGTACTAGATAGGAGCAAGTTATTGTCTGCACAGAATTGGAGAAGTCTTTCTCCGTTATCTGTTCGCTGAGCAGACAAAGCGCATCGCCCACCTAAACAGGACTCCGATGCACTCAGTTTTCCAACTTGTATATTAAATACACCTGCTACCACTACAATGTCAGAGCGTTTGCTCTTCCGAACAAAGATGACAAGGTCATCGTAGAACTCGTCTTTTTGCACGTCAGTGCTTCAGTCTCTTTGGGTGCATACCGAGATGACAAATAAACTTCGCTTTACACTACTATCCTTTCGGACACCGACAGATCCGACGCGCAGTCTCGCGGCGCACTGGTATCCAGTCTAGACGGGCTGCTTCAGCCTTCTCACTCAAGACTATATCTACACCGCGTTGACCCACAGCTTGAGCTGCTTCGTCTCCTGAAGTGCGAAGAAATATCTTGATGAGACATCTGGCGCAGTCAGTTGGATTACTCTCCTTGAATCCTGAATTCGTGTTTCACTCACGCAGCAGACACCAATCGAAAGTGAGTCAACTGTCAGAGCCAAACACGCTTGTCAGCAAGCTTGCATGAGAGTGCTCGCATTGAAGGAACCGAGATTCAGAGGCTGACGAGGCTTGAGAAAAATTGAACTGACAGACTGAAAACCACCTACTACACTACTTAACAACGAACCTTCGCGAGTATCGGGCGTGTTATCAGTGGGGACACTATGGGTAGGCAAAATGAGCAGAAACTGGGTTGTAAACAGAAGAAACAGGTGGAATAAAAGAGAAGGAACTGTGAGCAGTAGCATACTTATCACTACCCACCCCGCTCGATACAATGGGCAGCGCGGTCCTGATTATCCTGCGCGAAAACCGATGCAGTATGGAATTATCTGTAGGCATGTAACTAATGGGGATTGATAGACGGGTACTGTTAAAGAGTCCAGCCGCTAAACAGAAAAACGATTAGGGTTCTCAACCAAAGGCTTTGGTTCTGACAAGAACCAAGACGTGTGTTGGTCGGAGCTCAAATTATTGGTTTTCATGGGGTTCTGATCAATGAGCTTGCCGTTTAGGTCGCAAACGGCTCACCACCAGTCGAGGTGATATGGTCGTTACATGTTAAGAATTGTCATAAAAGGCTATCGACAGCTTGGGAAGTAGATAAACTTTTAAGACACCCAGAAGAAAAAGGAAACAACACAGGTTAATAATCTGTCACCTCGGCCACTATCAACCGAAGGGTATAAAGCACTCAAAAAGGAGCTTAACTTTAACCTAACGATGTCACCTCAACTGATGTGACGTTTGCAACCTAAATATCAAGCTCAGCGATCAGAATCCCATGAAAACAAAAGCTAAACAAAAAAGGACGCTATCTAATGGTTTAGGCAATGATACGGCTGTTCCATTTATCCCACATATCGCGCTCAAAACGTAGACTGAAGAAATTTCGCCCGCTGGATGCGTACAAAATTTGCATGCATGTATATGGTACTGGGTTGTATGGATAGTTTAATCAGCCGTAGAACAACAGGGTCTTACCCGGCAAAAGAACTATCACCAAGTATGAAACAAAACTGTCCAGTCAACGATGAAAGACTTCGGCATACCACAGACGAAATATGTAACAAGTCATCTGGAAATTGAAGTCCAATCTGGAATAGTAAACAAGCATATAATGAAAGCACCTGCTTGAAATTGTGATTCGTTATCCACGAAGCTGTGTCAATTACGCGGAATGCATCCAAACAATTAAATTCATCAAAAATGTCACACGTTCCGTTCACGGCGATCTCCCGGTTGATAACATCAGATCCATCGTTTGTCAACGCCTGTGACATAACCGCGTATTTCGACTAACCGTAGGGTGTTTTTTCTTCTTTTTCCGCCCCAAATGCCCAGCTTTATTTCAGGCGCCCAAGCTGAAATTTCATTAAAATGTCAAACCAAAGAAACGACATCATGATGATCGTACAAAAGGAAAAGAATTCAGTTAGATTTTTGATGCGCGATAAAAACGTTTAAGTCTTTGAGTCTCACATTCTTGTTTGACAGGAGTATACAGCCTAACTGTACAAACGCACACTTTAATCAGACTGATTCAGCAGAAAGTGACGATCATGTCGTCACTGCCCGCGGTTTGCTCCCACATCCTTCGACGCACACAGCCAACTGCTTAGCGAGTCTTTTGAACCCCAACCACGAAGATATGAGGCATCGACTTTACCTAAGTTCGCTACGCACTTTCTAATTTTACGCTGCCGAATTATCTGTGACCACCAAACGACTTCTTCCAGTTTGATGAAGCAACGGAAAATGGCATGGTACAGCAGACGTCAGGTAGTCATACACAACAGGTGACCCAAATACATTCTCCCGAGCTTCATCCGCTTCCATATGGCATTCTGTGAACTAGTATCCAATGCTCGATGTCTAACCTGCACACTGTTCAAACAGCCACTCCCGAAAATCTCAGCAATATTATGCAAATATTGATGATCAAAAACCTCTAAGCGGCGAACATGTTATGACAAGTCTGAAACATGAATTCAGTGGAAGAGACGTCGCGAGTTGCTGCCTACCACTAAAGCTACTGGCAGATTCGAGATTCAAACCTCCGCCCCATTTGGTGACGGACGCTAAATCCACTTGGCCGCCTCCGGTGGAATCACAAGTTTCGCAAATACACAACAAAACTGGACGCGTTTCTTTTTCTTCATATATAACGCATGGATGCAGCGGAAGGAGCATACGGCATTAGAGGGGTACGGGGAACCATGGCCCTAAAACTAGAGTAGCGTAGAGCCAATGTAAGGCCTCAATAGATCAGGCGTGGTAATGGGCCGGGAAACAGCGATTTCATTAGTGTATTTTCACTCATTTTAACAAGGATTGGAGGAAGTCCGTCGGGACCAGCCGATTTTTCACGCGTCAGCATTCGAATGGTTGACCCTATTTCCAATTCCGTTGAAAAGTCGAATGACATCCACAGACTCACAGTTGTCGACATCGAACTAATTACACTAGCGTATCGCCAGCTAAATTGCTGTTTAAATTACTCAACCCAACGGTCGACCCTCTGTCAACTACCAAGAACAGACTACCCAATACTATCGTACATCATCTCAATTTTACCTTCCGCCGGTGTCGCGTTTTTGACAGCAGCCGGAAGCAGCCGCTACTTCCATTTCTACCGCTACTTTAGCCCAAAGATTCTCCTTAAAACTTGTGATTACTTGGCAATACAGATATCGCCGTGTCTTATTCACCTCCTTACAATTGGAGAGTTGGGTTTTTTTAGCTCAACTAGACTTAACAACCCTTGGGAGATAAACTGTCCTTGATGGACAACAGATTTAGGGGCGCTGCCAAGTACAACTATTGTCTCATTTGATTCCATCTATATTGCCGTTAGTCGAGGCGCTTAAGTCGTCTGACAGTTCCTCCTCGTAACTGACGCGAAAAACCACAATAAAATTATAGCATGACCGAGGTCGTTGCCGCACTGACAGACGCAATTTGTTTTTCATCGTAGCGTACGCACCTACAGATCGCTGCATGGATGTAGTCAAGGTAACTCTCATGCAAAGGCTGCACAACCCCTAACGCATAGGAAGGCGAGGTGACATGCTGATTTTATTAGGAAACATGAAAATTAAAGTGGGTCGACTGTCCTTGGACGATACACACTTAGGAGACTCTTTTGGTACTGATTCCTGCCGTTCGGAAAACGTGGAACGGTTGTTGGCCCTGTGTTTAGACCATCGATTGTTTCTCGCAAGCACCAACTCCAGGCGCTCCAATCGCCGGCACGTCACGTGGCGTCCGCCCTCTTCGGGTCAGCAGTGGACGTAAATCGACCACGTTGCTATTAGCTACAAATGCCGGGGCTGTCCACAAAACCGAGGGTCATCCTGGAGCACTTCCTCGACTCCGACCAAGCGTTAGTATGGCCCAAATTGTCCGTCTGCTTTGGTGGGCGCCAAATCGCACGACAGCGTCAGCTCGATGGCGACAAGCTACCTGACTCAACTCGCCTATCACTATTTCGAAGTGCACTGGCTATGATCATCATCGTTTAGCATTAAACAGTAGGCCCAACCCCGCTGACTGCAGCCTTTCTCCCAGAGTTAGAGAAAGAATGAGTGTGCAAAGGGGACAGGGAGTAGACCTACACGGGAGAGAAAAGAAAAAAAGCCATATTCTATATGTGAACACATGCATATAGGTCAACGAGGGTGCTTAGATCATGCACTGGAGACCCTAGCCATCGACGTGCGTTGTATCCAAGGGACTAACACTCAAGACTCCAGCCGTTAACCGACTGACATCCCTACATAGTCCATTCGTGAAGTTTCATCTGCATCTTTCTCGGGACCCCGAGGCTGCGGCTTCTGCTGTTGCTGACGTTGATTTGGCTCAGTGAGACGGCTGAGGTTCATGCACATTAAACAGCTGTCGTACTGACGGGCACATTTTGTTTGTCGTCTCAGCGTACGCGCCAATTGCAGCCCAGATGCAATCAGGGATACTATCTACCAAAAGCCGCACGATATCATATGGCGAAAACAAAAAACAATTGGTTTGCTCTTTACCTTTATTTTTCCGCTTTCTGTGAAGTTCCCTTTACATGTTGTTGCTTTGGCACCATGCTTGTTTTCAAGCAGGTGTAGTTTATATATATATATATATATATATATTATAACATGCTAGAGAATGACGTTTTTTCTCGTAGCTGAGGTTCAGCAGGATGGTATTAGTTTACTCGCTGAGCTGGGCAGTTTGATTGCAAACGTTTCACCACCAATCGAAATGACTTCATCAGTGTTATGATATTGTGGTGAGCGTCTGGTTGCTGTCGTCCTCCTAAGTGGATCACCTAGTATTTTAGTCGCTTTATTGGTAGGGTAGAGGTGCTGCCCCGTTGCTTTGTTCACCTTTTTTATTGTTGACATGTTGTGGGCTGAATCAGCGTCCGTTTTGACTGGCTAGTGTTGATTGGTCCTTCGATCGGATCGATAGGTACAAGTGATCCAGATCGACGTGTCTGTCTATCGATCTTTCCGAGGAGTGCCAAGCTTCGAGAAATTCCTTCGAATGCCTTGTTCTACCCTGGGCGACGATCCTTACTTGCGACCCTCCCGGTCTTCGTGAACTGAAACTGGAGAGAGCGGATCGTGCCTTTTTGTTGACAATCGGTGCTCATAGATCCGTGTCCCAAGTTTCCTCCCGGTTTGTCCAGTGAACTGTTTTCCGTAGTCTTTGCAGTCGATTTGATAGACAACGTTAGTTCGACTCTTGTCAGTTGTCAGTTCTTTGGTCTTTGATAGAATCTTTCGTGGGGTTCTTGCTGACTTGTGCAGCACCTCAATTTCATGGGGCTTGACTACCCTTGTTGTCATTTCAGAGATACGCTTGATGTACGGCAAGACGGTTTGTGCTTTTGTCTGTTTAGTGATCGTCTTTCGGTGATGCTTCGTGTTGGTGCTTCGTCTGATGAAGCTTCGTGTGTACCCGTTACGCAGAAACGGCTGAAACAAATGTTCTTCTTTCTGTTTCCTTCGCTCCGCAGTGCTGCAGTGGGATTGTGCTCTTTTAAAAAGTGTCTTGATGCAGCTTTTCTTGTGGTAGCTTAGATGGTTGCTTTGAAATCGTAGGATTTGATCTGTGTACGTGCTTTTGCGGTATACCGATGTTTCCAATGTGTCTGTATTTGTCCGTGTGACGAGCACGTCTAGGAACGGCAGACTGTTGTCATGTTCTGTCTCTACAGTGAACTTGATTTCCTTGAAAACTCCGTTGATGACAGTGAAAGTTCGTTGTAGTTTAGATCGTTTAATGACTACGAACGTGTCACCAACGTAGCGCAGCCACAGTTTTGGTTTGAAGTCCGGCAGGACAATCTTTTCTAGTTTCTGCATCACTCCCTCTGCAGTGAAGTCAGATATTGGGTGAGCCCATTGGGGTCCCCTTCACTTGCTCGTAAAACGTACCCTCGAACTTGAAGTATGTTCGCAGGGACAATTCTACTAGTTCCCTCATACTGCCTGACCTTGGTTGTTCCCTCCATTGGTGCTGTTCTAGAAGTTCTTGTAGTACCTGTCTTGCCAAATCTAAGGGTTTTGATTTGAGAAGGGACACGACGTCGAAGATCACGATTTCATCCTCCTCAATGTTTGTCCGTGAAGTTTTCCAAGAGTCGCAAGGGATTATTGGCTGAATGTTCATGTCCTGTGATGAGCCACAATATCATAGCACTGTCGAAGTCACCTCGACTGGTGATGAAACGTTTGCAATCAAATTGCTCAGCTCAGCGAACAAACTAATGTAATATATATATATATACTTTGTGTTTGATGGGTGTGGGTGGTCAAGAGACATCCAAAAATTCGCGATTGTAATCATCGGAGTCCAGCTAAACTGCTCTTTGAAGTGTTCAGTTCAACAGTCGAGTCTTTGTTGTATGCCACGAACTGGATTCTTATTTCCATCGTACGCGATTTCACTCGCAGAAATTCGTCACCCATCGGTGTCGCACATAAGCTAAAACAGTATTTGTTGCCTGAAGGACTTACTACCTACATTTTCGCAAACATCGCCTGCCTGCTTTCATGGTTCTTATTAAGCCTCATCGTTACTTGACGATGCAGATGTCGACGCATCTTATTCTCCGCCTTACGGTTAAGTCTCCGAGGTTTTTGTTCCATTAGGCCCATATACCCTTGCGAAATCTACTGCCTATGATGGACGTTGGATCCAAGACCGCAGGCAAAAACTGCTGCCAAATGCATCTCCTGCTTGATTTGATCTCAACGGTCATCTACATCGCTGCTCTCAGGTGTTCTTAACTCATCTAATAGTTTCTGCTCAAAACTGTTGCGAACAGCCGAATCAGGCAAAAGTTGTATGGCCAACTGGGTTTACGGTATGCCCCGATGGGCATTAAGCTGCAGCAAAAACCGCATTGAACTTAACGCACGATCTGATTCTACGCACATGGATTAGTGTGATCCGCAGTTTCGGACAGAAACGCGAAAAACGACAGCTTACTATGATATGGTCGACTCGACTCAGGCTACCCGTCGAGTAGGGGTGTCATGTCTCTGTGCGACGTGAATTGTTGGAAATTCGGGCTAGGCAGGGACAAACGATTTTCCTCACAAAACTGGAGAAACCCATCCCCGTTACCTATAAGCTGAGGTGGCAAGACGCACAGCGCACCCGAAAGAGCTTCCATACGCTGAATTTTCCAGCTTGTGCATTAAGACCACCTGCTACCACCACAAGATTAGAGCCTTTGCTCTTGCAAACAAGAGTTCCCCACAGAACATACCTGTGTGCGCGCCTGCACCGCAGCCTGCTGGAGCGCATGTAAAGATGACAAACAAGTTGCACTTAATAACTATCCTTCCGTACGTCGATTGATCCCAGCAGCTTTAAGACGCACAAACGACTGTTAACCAGAATCCAGTCTAAAAGGCCGCTTCAGCGTTCCCAATCAAGACTATTCATACGCCGCGTTGACCTGCAGTCTGAGCTATTTCGTCTCCCAAGATGCGCAGAAAATACCACGATGTGATATAAGACGCAGTTAGTTAACTTACGGTAGTCGAATCCTGAAGTTTGTTTAACTAACGCAGTAGACATCAGTCGAAGGCAATTCCTATGTGAGTGCAAAACGTGTCTATTGACCGGTGTGTATGAAAGTACTTACACTGCGGGTGCCGAGTTTCAAAGACTGACGAGGCTCGAGAAAATGTGAGCTCCCGGACCGAAAAACTACAACTGCCCCGCCTAGTAACATCAGTAAGCGCCGCTGTCACAGCGAGACTGCACCTCGACGTGGTGTGAGGGCTTGTGTGCCTCCATGATCCAACGACCTATACAAGATGGCTTATCTCAAACCGAAGTTCCAAGCATGCCTGGAAGGTCAATGGGTAGAGGCCTGACGAGGTAGTTGCCTGGTCCTCCAAGTCGGGGGTTGATCTGAGTTAGCAGCTCAATCAGAAAGACGAGTGAAAGAATAATTGATCCAAGTAGATGAGCTTTCACTCAACCATGCCCCGCTGCCTTGCGATCAGGTTCTTGTCAGAACCAAAGCCTTTGGTTGAGAACCCTAATCGTTTTTCTGTTTAGCGGCTGGACTCTTTAACAGTACCCGTCTATCAATCCCCATTAGTTACATGCCTACAGATAATTCCATACTGCATCGGTTTTCGCGCAGGATAATCAGGACCGCGCTGCCCATTGTATCGAGCGGGGTGGGTAGTGATAAGTATGCTACTGCTCACAGTTCCTTCTCTTTTATTCCACCTGTTTCTTCTGTTTACAACCCAGTTTCTGCTCATTTTGCCTACCCATAGTGTCCCCACTGATAACACGCCCGATACTCGCGAAGGTTCGTTGTTAAGTAGTGTAGTAGGTGGTTTTCAGTCTGTCAGTTCAATTTTTCTCAAGCCTCGTCAGCCTCTGAATCTCGGTTCCTTCAATGCGAGCACTCTCATGCAAGCTTGCTGACAAGCGTGTTTGGCTCTGACAGTTGACTCACTTTCGATTGGTGTCTGCTGCGTGAGTGAAACACGAATTCAGGATTCAAGGAGAGTAATCCAACTGACTGCGCCAGATGTCTCATCAAGATATTTCTTGCAACTTTAGGAGACGCAACAACTCAAGCAGGATCTCTGTACCTTCAATGTGCGCACTTTAATGCAGTCTGGCCATGTTATGTAGTGGTGGGAGTACAAAACGAACACAACACAAGTCGATGCTTATTGTAGCACAGACACAGACTGATCACAAAACGGCCTGGATACACGTGGGGTGACACCGTCCCGTAACCGCACAATGGTTGACAAAATACTGGAACCACAGTATGCGACGCGCACGATTCAATCTAGGTATCCCACCAGCTGAGCACAGAAGACGAAGGTTCACGAGTAACGTGTATTGACACACAGTATGACGGCCAATAAAGTAAGCAGAAAGAACATGTTCAACAAGCTCCGGTCACCACCGCTTTTATAGTCTTAGGCCACATCGCTGGTCCGGCGTTGAGAATTATTGCGAATATTATAAAACTGGCCGATCGGCTTGCATCGATGGCGCAAGTGGCGCTGATCCAAATTACGGAAAACCGAAATTAGCGGAAAAAAAGAAAATGATGCAGTTCAGGGGAAGGCAATAGCAGAAATAAATTACCCATAAAAATTTGGGTACGCATGGCTGTCCCTCAACAGGTTAACCTGCATGTTAGGCTATGTTAGATCACTGACTGTTAATGAATGGCCGCCTCGTCCTTAAAACCTGGATTCGAGTGGACCGTTTCACCTACCTCGGTAGCTGCATGTCGAACGATTGTAGCACGGCAGTGGAGGTAAATACGCGCATAACGAAGGCTCGAGCAGCTTAAGCTGGACTGAAGCACCTGTGCCGTCGGAGTGATATTTCAGTGAAACTGAGGTTGAAATGTCTCGTGTACTGTGCCTCAGTGCTCTCAGTTTTGTTTTACGGTTGCGAGACATGGAGTATGCGTGTGTTGGAGATGTTCTCCTGTTAGAGGTTTTTGATATCCGATGTCTACGTAGTATGGCTAGGATTGGACGGAGTGACCGGGTGAGTAATACAGTTCCGGAATCTAATACCGGGTGTCGGCTCTCAGAATACGTTATTTCAGCGTATGAAACTTAGTAGACTACGCTGGTTGTATCATGTGTTGCGTATGGTGAGCACTCGTCTACCATATCACGCCCTAGTTTGTGTTCCTCCTAAGGAATGGAATAAGCCATGTGGAGGCCAACAGATGACGTGGCAACGTGGAATGAGAAAATGTACAGCGAAATTAGGTAAAGTAGGTGTCTGACGCCTTCGTGGTTGGAGTCCGAAAGACTCGTCGACTTGCTGTCTGGAGGCACTGAAGGATATGGCAGTGAACCATGAACAGTGGCGATCGTGTTGTCATTTTCTATGGAATCAGAATGATTGAAAACACGTGCGTTTGTACAGTTAGACCGTGTTCCGTGTGTTGGCTGCAGTAGCATCTTATCTTTTCCCGCCTGTGTAGGTCCATTCCCTGTTCCCCGTTGGATATTCATTCTTTTTATATCAACGTGTAACTCTGGTCAGTGAGGCTTGCCTTGCTGTTTAACCATGTTGATGATGATGACGCACCAATTGACAAAAAAGAGCGTGATCCTCTCTCGCTAACTTCAGTTCCCGAATTGCGAGGTCAGAAGTTCCACTTCGAAAACGTGAGAATCGTCGCCCATGGCAAGAGGAAACGTTCAGGGGAACTTCCCCAATCTTGGCACTTCTCAGGAAGATCGATGAACAGATCAGTATATACCCGTATATACCTATCAATCCGATCAAAGGGCCAATCCGCACATGCTAGCAGAAACGATGACTTCATGCCTTAGAAAGTCACAAGTAGCTGAGCTCCGGTGTCATTTCTCACGCCACACTGAGGGGTAAAGGAATGGGCTCGACGAGAGGAATGCAAGTACTCCTTTTTAAGTCCAGGTTTTCCGACAGCCTTTTTCCCTGGTGGAAATTGCTTGCCGCTCCATCTTCGAAAGGGTTTGCGTAGTGGATGCGCTAACTAAAGATATCAGCCTGCTCCTGATGAAATCAACGGTGATGGCGTCCATCTTTCTTGATAGTTGTGAACCACTTGAAAAGTGAACTCATGAGGAGCAGACTTGGTTTCAAGATGGTTGTAAATGTATCGAGTAAATATTCGCCATCCGACAGCTTATGGAAATGTGATTACCTACCGACGATCAATAGTCATTGAACGGTGACCCTCAGCGTTTTTAGGCGCTAAGAACCGTGATTCCGAATCTAGTTCGGTGGGGTAAATGCCGCACGATCTGTAAATAGCGCTCAGGCCCTGCAAAAACAGCGGAAGCAAAAAATATGTGCGGAGAGGACAAGAGCAAACTTTGTGATCCAGTCCTCAAGTATCCACTCCTTTTGCCCTGAATTTAGGTATACTTTTGATGCATTACCGCCATGTCCGTGTTCAAGGTGTTGCAGTTCGTGTACATTTTAGTGTTTACATATAAATATAATAAAGCTTTATAATTTACAGGCAGGACAGTTATCTCCAGTTCTTTCCGTCGCCGACCAGGAACCCACAAAAACGGACAAAACAAGGTGGGCCTGAGCACCATAATCCAAATCCAATAAAGCAGCACAGCGTCTGCGAGTCCTTACTTGACTCTCGCTCAACCGACCACCCAACGACATTATAACTTGTTTATCGCAGCTTAGCTCGCGCAGGACGAAAGTGACCACGACGGTCAAACGAGCGCCCAAATCTTTGTGTTTTCGGCGTGTTTCCTTGGCTTCAAACGCTAGGAAGGACTTGAAGTTCCTCGCCCTTCCATTGGCAGAGTTTCTTGAGCGGCGTACCGCTCAGGCAAATGTGCAAAGTTATGCACTATACTGAAACTTACAGAGCAGACGAGAACCCGGACCCATTCATGCTCCTGAATCCGGGAGTACTACACTCCAGCTTAGGTCTTCGGCACGTTTGGCAGTTTCCGCTACAGTGCAGCGCATGGAACTCTTGGGCAAATTGTTCCGGGAGATAACAAGGCTCGTGACAAGCCGAGTTTTTGAATCCAGCCTACAATGACTCATCTGTAGCTTCAGGCTGCGCTCCTTTGCGATGCACATGGGGCAAAATCAACAATATCGGCAGCCTATATGCCTATTAGGCCCTTCGCAATATTAAGTGTTTGTATGAACCCACCCTCTGCTTCGCTGCGTTATATGGAGTAGCGGGCAAGTTTTTGAATTCTTTGTCCATAGCCCTTTCTATGCTGCGCAGCCACCGCACTCGTTGCCAAATTTTGGACTTCTTTAATGCAATATATATCCCTCAATCATTACTTGGCTCGATATTGTACACAGTACCCAAGGAAAAAGCATACTGGCTTTTTTACAAGTGGAGAAACACTTCCCCTTGGCTGTACGACGTTGTGTTGCAAAAGCTGGGAAGTAGTCCTCTGGCCTTATCTACCGCCGCCTGACATTCTTAGATGGCTGAATGTCGTGAATGAGGATAACCAATAAACCTATGGCGTCTGACATGCAAACCAAGAGTTTATTGCCAATTTGATTAAATTTGTATTTAGCAACTCATACTTGTCAAGATTTGGCGGCAGATTCCAGTGAACCGACAATCATATGATTGCTTCCAAATCCTGGGATCTACCTTTTATCACTACTTTGACACCATCTGCAATGATAAAGCATGAGCAATCCAGTTCTTGTGGTAAGCCATTTATAAACAGAAGGATCGGAAGGAGACCCAGCCCAGAGCCCTGAGGTACGCCGATTGTGACATCTGGTCAGGATTCGTAGTCGCCCACACGACATGCAAAGCTACGGCTGCTCACAAACTCCTCCATTATTTTCCTGGCTGGTGCAGTTATACCGAAAGCCGGACGTTTGCGGTATTCCTCAAACGGCTTGCCGTGTCGAAGGCTTCACTAAAGTCCAAGTAACAGACTCCACTTCTTTGCCTTTATCCATGTGGCTAGTTGTTCTATCCAGAAGCGTCAAGAGGTTCATCAAGAAGGATCTGTTCTAGGCGAAACCGTGCCTGTTTTTTACAAGAAAGTGAATTTGATCCTAAGTTATCTGCTCAACAAACATACACACCACTGGGGCCAAAGGAAGCGGCCTGAAGTCGCTCGCCGTATTCCTCAAACTGCCTTGTGCCTGACCAAAACCGCAGCCATCTTCCAGTTCGCGGGAGTCTCTTCCAGCCCACGGGACGCTCTCTAGTGCTCTTTAACATGCTTTCATAGCATCCTCATTACATAATGGGCAACTGCTGATTGCATTCCGTCTGGTTCTGCCAATTTGTGTCTATTAGTTACTCTTTAACGCTGCAGCACTTCATCAGCATTCAGAAAATCTGGTCGAGTTACCTTCCAGACCCTTTGGAACATCCCGAGGATGTCACGCTGCACCTGGCGGCACACAGTCAAATATTGAGAGAAGAGTTTCGGCTCAATCGTTATCGCAAGTGCTTTAGTACCGCTATCTCTTTTCGAATTCCCCACACATTAACGCATGACTGTTTCCAAAGGCATATAGGTTCATATACAAGGAACCACCCGAGATTCTTCTTCGCTTTTGGAGCCAGTTTTTCGCACTGCAACTTTGCACCTCTTTGCATTTATCTGAATGTGTCCCTAAACTTGACTTGTGCGGCGCTGGTGACACGGGCCTCATGACGGTTACGTTGAACCCGCAAACTCTTTCACGATTTATTCACTCTTTTTCTGTCTTAGGCATCCACCGGGGCTTACGGTGGTTAGTTCTCCGGGCCGCAACGCGAGCATAATCCCTGGTTAGCTCCAGTGGCCCCCTCCATATTACGACCCACCTGTCTTCGGCTGATTTATCCAGGCTCTGTGATCTAGCAAAAGTGTGCTGCCACATTTCTTAGATTTTCTCCGTTGATTCTGGCAGTTTCGAATGTTAGCGCTTGGTACGGCTAGTCTTACCATCAAGTTTTCTTCCGTTACGCTGTGGAAGCTTTTGCTCTTAGATTCCTTCCTTAATACAGAGCAGGTACCGTTCCTATTCACAATTATCACTACCTTCAGCATCGAGGGTCCCTCCACATCTCTAGACTTATTTGATTGTTTAACGGGATGAGTCAAGCCCTTAATTTGAAGTCAGAGCAGAAACTCATTACCCGTGATATTTCTAACTACCCTTCCTTCGACACAGTTAATTTTGAGAAGGTTGAAATCTTTCAGTGTAGTGAATCGCGGTGACCTGCTCATCAGTTTCTTCGGCAACGTCACCAGCGCAGAATTTTTCGTCAGGGGGATCAGTAACTGTGAATTATTCCCATATGTCCTTTACTTAGACGATGGTAGCACAAGACGATCTGTGCATTTAGGGGGCTGGAGTAAATGGGTCGCATCACAGCATGCAGTCCAGGCACACGGATAGCAAAACTACTTCCCCCTCTCGGCCGCCTGCTTAATCATATCTTTAGTGGATAAAACCCTCCAAAATAACGGAAGCTTGGTCTTTTAATGACTACAAACATCGTACTGCGGGTCCTTGACATTAATCTACACCAATCACTTCCCAGACTGCATGCCTTAGGGTACGATAAACTGATGACTTCTGTGTGCTGCCTAAAGCCATTTAAGATTTCATCACTTCCCGTGCCAATGGGCGCAGTTACCAAAGGGGCATCCGTTTTTTTATCCACCATGGGTGCGGGGTCTTCAGCATGACCTTGCCCCTCAATCTCATTCGGTAATGTACTGGCCGTGAACAACGAAAGCGCTTCACCATCTCATTACGGGGGCCCTGATTCTCGAAAAAGAAACACCAGCTTTCCGGTTCCAGGAGCTGGACTTGGTGGTGTGTGCGCTGCTGCGGCCGCCCAGTTTAAATCACCTTCGTCAACCTGCGCCCTTCCGTTTGAGTATCTCGGGGTGAATGCACCGGCGTTTTCCTTAGTCTCCGTCGCCCAGCTATTGCCCGGTCCTCTTTTTTAACATCTTGACTAAAAAAGCGTCTTTCTAGCGACTGACCCGCAGAGGACTGCAGACGGATTTTATCGCAGCATGGTCGGCTGCCTCTCGAAACTGACCATTATAGTGTAGTGTAGTGTATTTGTAGTGTATTCGTTCATCCCGCTGGCCCTTGCTCCACAACACCAGTTTTACTCCTCCGAGTGATTGCTTATGCCTACCTTACGAATCCACGGTCCTGTGCAGTAAAACCCCTGTTGCAACAGCAACAAACCATGGCTTACCAACATGGAGAAAACAGACCACCCCCAGCAGTTGTAAAAACTTGCCAATAAGCAGAAAATTGTGATCGGGCGGAGGAACTATGGAAAGCTCCTATACGGGCTCAATCACTCCTCTTTCAGGAAAAATTAGATACAAGATGTTATTACCGGGCTATGAAGAAAAAAGAACACCTTCAGAATCGGATTCTTCTCCCAAGCGCCTAAACCCGATTCTGCGAAAAAGGAAGTCCCACACTGCCGGTGTTCGCCTGATATGCCGCTGGTTCTTATGCTGTAGACCTGCTGGGGTATTAGCGCACTAGGCTCTTCACATGTACGAATGTCCCGCCTGCCTAATTTTACGCACCACATCCCATGTCTTTTATATGCACTCCGGGAATGCATGCTTAGGCCTCTACAGCAGCCGCCATATTACCATGTCCAAACTCCCTTGCACTCTCTTCGCTGCTTTTCTTCTTTCACAGGTGCCCTTTATATTCGTAATCGGTTGCACTCTTTCCCGGATACTTGTACTGATGCCGTAAATAAAGCTCCGTAACTGGCGTGGGAACCTTGAACGTCGATGTCCAAGTGTATTCGGTGGCAACACCGCTTCCTGACTCAGCTTGAGTTGCATCCACAAAGTACCACCTCGCAAATACGCCCCGACAGAACCTCGCCAAACATTTCGCTGTCAATTCCGGACCACCAGAGTT
Organism: Fasciolopsis buskii; assembly: GCA_008360955.1. Taxonomy (NCBI): domain Eukaryota; kingdom Metazoa; phylum Platyhelminthes; class Trematoda; order Plagiorchiida; family Fasciolidae; genus Fasciolopsis; species Fasciolopsis buskii. The sequence continues at coordinate 172,317 of LUCM01001945.1, read as the reverse complement.
CCTGCAGCAAGTCACCTATAACAGCCTTCCTTGCCCCAGTTTGCAAACCCTTATTGAATTCCGACCATCTGCCGCATAAACCCCGCTTTCCCTAGCGTGCGCTTACTCTTCGTCTCATCAACAGTGTTTATTAATAAAAATCAATCAGTTTATCAAATCTTTCTCGTTTCTACTTAATTGTAGGAATGAAACAGAATTGTTGACAGAAGCATGCTTCTATGTTTCGTCCTACACACGGACATAACATGTTGACAACTGCTTACCTGCCATATGTCTACAGTTTTATCCCATATTCCAAATCTTTACCGTTCATATTTATCCGAAACGTTGACCCGCTTGGGATCCCACATTTAGCCACATTGATTTCATCAACCAGTTCCACGTATATGAATCTATACGGGTGATTTTCTGCAATTTCGAAGTGGTTGTCACAACAGCTAAACCAGTGACAATGATTACCTATGCCTGACTTATCAATCCACTCTACTTGATTCCTACGGAGTAATCATTTGAGTGGAAAGTCTTTCTTCTTACGTGTTTCCGTCAACCTGATATTCATCCGCTTGTGTCCGCCTCTATGTATATTGTGGGACCCAAACGACCCATAGTATCCGCGACTGCTGATACAATTCTATCGAACTAGAGTTTAAATAGTCTGAGGCATTATGTGCCCCCGTCTGCCTTGCCGTCCATATTGTTTCTTCTTATTTTCTATAATTTTCTCCCAGGTTAATCAGCTATTTTTCACTGCCGATTCCATTTTGATCTGTGACCATGCACATTGCATGCTTCACGACACACTTCAAGAAATATATCACAATGATTATCATTATTGCTATTAAAAAATGGAATCACTTCTGGCTTTCAGAAAAAGTCTGTAGAGCACACAGGGCACTCCAGACTTTCAAGCCGTGTTACCCTTGCAGAAGTGTGTTGTAACACTATTTCTCTACTAATGTCTTAACGAGATTACGCCACCAGCTATTTTGGTTTCTGCCTTTGGTTGCACCCAAGCCCCGACGACCCAACTGCAGAAACGTGTGCATGCAAATTTAATCTAAAGTGAGATTATCACAGGCTTTCGCTGTTTCTTTGCATTCTATCCCCAGAAGCTTGTCCGAACTCGTTGCCGGAATCTACGCCGATCAAGCGTTTCAGGATCGTGAACATTCTCACTATATTCTGTTTCTTTGAGTGCGGAATGGGTTTGCCACTCATCTTGGGTGTAACTTGAATTTTATCGCAACATTGCCAGCTGCCTCTCAAAACTAAGCATTATAGAACGAATAAACAGAAGCAGGACTTCAGAACTTGCCTCCCTGGAAGTCAAGTTTGCTAAGTCCTAACGGCAATTTTCATTAACACAAGACTTTTTCCAGTTTATTCTCTTGCACCGTCTGTCCAACACTGTCTCCCGCCTAAGTGAATCTTTCCTTCGGATAGAAAAAGCTGGAGGGCTGAAAAATAAAAATTACCCCATATTACTTCCAGAACTATATAAATTAATATCCTGTGATGGCAAACCTTTGGACAAGTTTTGCTTAGGGGTGGGTTTGTGGCAGCCCCAAAGGACAACTGAGGTGTTTAGCCAATAGCTCGACTCCACCACGGCCCCAGCTACAGTCAGCGACCCACCCCAACCACAGAATAGGAGTAACCCCGCCTTATCTACTATGTCCCTTGACGTCAAGACGAGTGCGCAACATCAGGCCAATTTCAAACTAGGGTCTCACCAAGGCCTTTTTTAGTTGTGACCCTGAACTACCGTTGCTAAGGCTCAACCTCCACGCACTTTCAATTAACTCTGGTGCAGTTCCGGTCATCTGGAAATAGTCTGTAATAACCCCAGTCATATAGGGAGTCTTTGTATGATTTGTCTGATAACCGTCCTATTAACCACAAGCCTGCTTTCTCGAAGGTTATGGAACATATGATAATTAGATCCATCGCAGACTACCTTTTAGTCTCCAACTTCCTTAGCTCTAAACAGCACGGATTTATCTAACCCCGTTCCTGCTTCATTTGTCAATTTGACTTCCTGAAACTTCTAAACAAACTGGCGAACCGAGGTATGGCATTCGCAGTCATCTACCTCGATATGTCTAAGGCATTTGACCGTGCCCATCATCCGCACCTTTTGCCCAAAGTAAACTTCTTTGGAATCACCGATCCTCTTTTGTCCTGGATGTCGTCTTACCTAACCGAAAGATCACAGGTGGCCCTCATTGACGGCGTTACCTCTAACCCCAGGTCTGTTACTAGTGGCGTCATACAGAGCAGCGTACTTGGTCCCCTGCCATTTCTTTTGTATATTAATGATGCACTGAATTCAGCATCTCACGGTGCCTCTTTCCTATTTGTTGATTCCATTAAAATAGTTTACTGTCCTAAGCCAAATGAAACTAGTACTACGGTTAGAGAAATTTGTGCCGATTTGTCTGCTTTGGACAACTGGCGTACCTTCTGGAAGATAAGTTTCTCTGTCGATAAAAGCGAAACACTCATATATTGGCGTACTCTACCTAAAGATGCAATTTTACTACTGGGATCTCCTATCTCATGTAAAACCACAATTCGCAACCTTGATCTCAACTGCCCAGCTTCTGAATTTCCCAGAGCCCGTAGTTATTCAGTCGGCTAAAACTAGGAGAAATGGAAGTCTGATTTTTCGGACAACGAAACTATCTGACGGAACCTCAACATTCAGAAAATACGTTCGACCTTTCCTTGAGTATGGCACTTTGTTATACTCCGGCATGTCAAAGTAGGATAGAATTTTCATTGAAAGTATTCATAGAAGCTTCACAAAGCAAGTGATAGGTTGGTCGAGGCTGTGTGGCTCTCAAATGCGAGCCATTTTGGCTACGGCAACTGAAAATGAGCCAGACTCACCCACGTAACCTGGTAAATAGGCGCTCCTTTTCCTCCGATCCATCTGTATTCCCCTCTGCCAGTTCAAAGGTCTGTAACCGTCCATACGGAAAACACCAAATCCTCTTTAAGGTAGCATTTCTTTTTTGTTGTTTATGCTAAACTTGGGAACAAACTGCCTGTTGGAATTTGGTGCATACAGAACTAATCAAGTTTTGAGACTGCCGTAACTACTTACCTTAGTGTTGCCCAAGTCCTTCAGTTGACCAATAACCATATCTTGGAACAGCGTGCTTTTGCGTCAGCCACCGATTTCTAAATACCCATCCGATTGCCTTATTTCTAATTAGTCTCTGATTTCCATAGCATTCCATCCGAGATTGCAAGAGAACCTAATATACTAGCGTGATGTGGAAAAGGGCGAAGATTAACCCTCTCTGATCGCTGGGTAAACGGAATAGTCTTAACCATTTTAAGGGGATCTACCCTTGACGCGCCATTATGCCAAAAGTTTTTCAACTGGCAGACGTGCAAATACTGTGGATATATCTCCCCCGTTTTCCCATTCACACTCATAATTTCCGGCACTTTTATTTCCCTAGTTACATTTTATTCACCACTCGAAACAACCCCTCAGCTGGAACACCTTCCAGTCTTCAGTTTCCTCCATTTTCGCTGTCTACAAGCTTCGCTTTTTCGAGAAATGCACCAAACTTATTATTATTAGTTAATAAATCGAAATAAGTATACTGAGCCATGTCGTAATCCAAAGTTTTCTTCTATTCTCAACATGTCAGCCTCCAGAATTCTCCATTTACAGTTCTATTTTCTGTATTAGGAAAGCAGCGCAGGGCAGGCTGAACATGACAAATGTTAAAGAATCCACGGTAGCACTCCGGAGTAGTTAACAAATGTTTGCAGCTAAATTACTTCGCTTCATAATGACAATATGATCCCAGTACTACCTTGGTCACCTTGCAGTATATGTTCTTTATTAATAAACAACCTTAGGTTGGACCGTTCAACAATCACCATAGCCCCAAGCTGGCGCACAAGCCAGATTGCGTCCCTCCCTTATGTTTCAGATTCCGCACCCAGGCTATACGCGCTGTTGCCAGCTACGCTCCCGCAAGGGAACTCCAAATCTACTAGCTTCTCGCTCCCGCTAGGAATCTGCTAGTCAGACCTGGCGCTCAACTACTGGTCCGTTTAATGCAAACCGCGTCGCTGATCGCCTTGGATACCCCAGCTTAGGTGGGTCTTCGTGATCGGTTAAAAATACAGGTACCACTGCCACTAGAAAGCATTATGCGCATTCTAAGACCAAAAACTGCGACGACAAAAATGACAGCTTAGATGATATTCTTAACTGGTGTATTTAAAACCATTTTGCTTCTTGCACAAATGTCATCCCCATTGCACCACTCAACTTTGTTTGCCGCCATCCGCATAAGGATGAAATCGGCAGTCCTGATAGTTCCATTTTATCTCTTTGCAAAGCCTTTCACAAAACCCTGTTCTCCAGATTGTTCAAAAGACTTGATAGTATTTCTCCGCCTCCTTCAGCATTTTAACAGCCTTTAATTGCTTTTAAATGCGACTTTCTTATTCATCTTGCACATGTTGATCGTTTTTTATTAATTTCCATCCAATTTTCATACTCCTACTAATCTTCATCTCCTCAGTTTAACTTTTCTGTCCATCACGTTCACCTTTGATGTTTGCGCCTCCGCCATACTTCGATTTCCGCCATTGAGCTCCTGTTAAGTGTTGCGCCAGCGACACAAACTTATTGCACTTAAACACGAAACGACTTGGATTCCACTGTTCATGAACAGTTCCAGAACACCCTGTATAATCTTGCAAGAAGGTTTATCGGTTCTGATTTTTTCTCGCATACTTGTGCACAATGCATTGCTTTGCAGATTCTGATCGCGCCTCCCGAGTAATGCAGCCTAGCATATATCCCCAAATCCTTTCTGATTTCTATTATTCACGTTTCCCGTTCATCATCCCTGTAAAAGTTTAATCTTGCCTTGCGCACGCCTCTCGCGAATCGAGAAATATACATTATTATTGTCGTTATCAGATTGACTCTTTGACTTTCGACCGTTTTGGTGGCCAACCGGTGGACACCCTCGAGGCAAGCTACGTGTTCTTTGGGGAACTGTAATCGTAAATGAATACATCATTCAAATTTTGGCCGAACTTTCACCCTGTGCGCAGGAATGCATATAGTTGCTTTCCTGCGCGATGATAGGTACCATAATCCGATGAGGTCTCGTTTGCTTTTGGATAACATCCTTTTAATTTTTACCTTAACTTTAGTCCACGGTCACCGCTGTCCCATGCAGTGAGTGCGGTGGACCGCAGCTATCAGAAAATCTCAGCCTTCTCTCCCCTCAGTTCTCGAGAATCGGCCAGCAGCTGACTCTGATTCACATCTAATGGTAAACAGTACCCTGCGTCGACGTTGGCTACTCATTTAGTGTTCCTTGATAATCCTTGGCGGTTACCCACGCCAACAACATCCAAGTCGCCTTCAAAGAATATTTTCTATACGCAAGCAATTTCAGGATGAAGGAAAACAATAAAGGCGTTCGTTACATTTTTAGCCAGTAGCGACGATCTTTCGAGTTATGCATATTTAAGTTGATAAGCGGTGGAGTTGGTGTGGTCCTTGCGGAAAAGTGCAATCGCGCTGGAGTCCTATGTTAGCGTCGCAGACACCCGCCACGCGGCATTCGTGCAGTAGAAGAAACATTCAGGCATAGTCGCCAGCTTCTGCTGTGGCGACCAGCAAAACAGAAGTGAGATAAAAACAAAAGGAAACGTAATCCGATCATGGGTAGCCATGTAAGTCATAAACTAAATAAACAGGTTAAGAATGGAGCTTTGTGAGTGCCTGTCGCTGATCATTAACCCTGGATCTTGAAGGCAGTCACAGTAAAAGAGTGAAAGCCAAAAATTCAAATACCTGGATGTGAACGCGCTGTAGAGGTGAACAGATCGGCGTCAGTGCCTTGCGTCTGCCGCAGGCCAGTTAGGTGGTAATGCTAATGATATGTGGGATGGGTGCACCAGTAGACATTGAGTGGCTGGTCAAGGAGAGAGGGTTCTTCCGTTTCAAATGTCCTTATGGCGGGAAAGTTTTTAAAGGGTTTCTCCAAGCGGAATGGAACCTAACAGTGCTTCGATTGGGCACAATTTGACCGCTAATATAAAGTGATTAGGTGAAGATTGCGGTTAATTCAAGGCTGGCGGTTATCATGCGCAGCTCGTTTAGTGCTACTTAGGTGATTAAAACGAGTGAGATATTAAAGGGGAGGCTGAATGTATTGAAGGTCGCAAGAATGCCTAGACCACATTTTTGATCTATCTAATTTGCATCTCCGGAAGGTCTTGGGAGCTTGGATACAGGAAGTAGACGAAAACCAGTGAAAGCACTGAGACCTTTGGGCGCCTGTAGCTGAGAGATTCAAGTCGCCGAGCAAGTGAACGATGAAATCTTGAGAAGTAATCGACGAAAGTAAGAGCTAAATTTCGAGGAATTCCGGCGGTGCGCGCGATTATGGTTTATTGGTAAACTTCAGTTAAATCCATGTCCCCAGGCCTCATTCAGTCCAATTCTAGCTTGTGTCAGGTTGAGGCTCCTCGCGGGTTACACTTGATAGCTTGGCTTTAAACTGAGATCATTCTCGCCACGATCCAAAGTATATGAATAATATTTTCCGGCATTTTGCAGGGGAAATAATAAAGATTTTTGTCCTAGCCGGCAGCCGAACCAGGGGAACCTCCATGGGTTATCATCGACCATTTCGTGATTGGTAGTAGAATCAACAGTGGTGTGCTGAAGATTAAGGAAAAGACAGTAATTAATTTGGCTTGACGCAGCCACAGTGTTTAAGACAGAGCATCTTGCACCTGGACTTATAGTTTCAGTTAGGTGAAGGACTAATAAGATTTCTGGTGAACATCCGTTTCACATTCCCGATTGAAATTCCATCAGCAATACGCGTAAGCTTAAAAATAATCAGGTAGCATTTGATAGCGAGCCAATCGAGAGACTGGAAGGTGACTGGATTGCAAACCTGAGTGCAGAAAGCCCTCAGGATCAGCGCAGCTGCTCTTGTTGACAGAAATCATTTGGTTTTAGGCACTGCCTTCGAAAGTTGAAGGAATAAGAGTGCTGCATCTCAAAATACTTAACTGCATGTCTTATGGAAATGTGTATGGATTTATGTGGAGGGAGCCATGGCAGACTTGGCCTTGTGGAGAATGTTTTTAACTAGAGAACTTTATAAGCCGCCTGTCACCCGATTAGTCTAGAATTTTGGTCTTTATTCGCAGATGAAAGGATAGCGTTACTTGCGCCAAATTCATAAGCATGGACCATTTTAGTGTCGTTAGTAAATAGAAACGGTATGCCATGGTAAATTACACCAGGAGAAATCGTTAATACACCCCAGGTACCGAAGGGAAACAAAGGAAGCTGCCCTGGTAATAGCGCATGGTCGAGACAAACATGAGTTATTGTGAACAACCGGGGAGATACCTGGCTGGCGGGATGAGACTTAAGATAGGAGGAGATTTTAGTCTCAAAAAACCTACTTTTGGCAGTGCGTCGGGATCATTAGACACGATGGAACTCTTTTGCCGTGTCTAAAAGGGTGACAGAGTCAGACCGGTGGATATCAACACTCAGGAAAGCTCGGCGATAGTAGTAGGGCTGGCAAGTGCGGCAGGATCTTTGCATCAAGGATCCACGTTGTGAGCTGATGCAATTGCCAGAATTTGCAGTTTGCGGATTGCTTTTTACCACGTTTTTCCGTGAGTCTGAATATAACCGCTGTATGATTAATTTGGCGATAGTACAGCGGATCGTGCAATAGGACAACAACGGACGTCTTTCGTTTCTGCAGAAAAGTAGTATGATAACCCAAATGCAAGAACGGGTTTTAAAGAAGACAGCAGTAGGCCTGGGCTTGCGGAGTGAAAAAGAACTGGCGCAGTAATAATAATAATTTTCATTTCTCGATTTGCCAGTTTGTACAGAGATGATGCAGAGAAAATACGAACAACATAAATCGAAGGGAACGGGAGAGAGAAACCTTGAGTAATTTGAAAGGTTTGTTAGTTTGTGCATATTTCTGAGCATGCGAAAGTCATGCCCAAGGCAAGTCCAAAATTTTGCAAGGAAGGCACAGTGAAGACACGGAAAACAGAAACCAAACGCACAGTGCAATGTGTTTCGGCTGACAAGGTCATAATAGGCAATGTGATTTTTTGAGCACAACGGTTCGACTTTTAAATCGAAGGTAGATAATGGTTCGCAAAGTTTTTCTGTATCTGACTTCCAATCCTGCCTCGCGAGTAATACTGTTTGAATGCATCAAAGGTGCGTATTGCGGGCGCAAAATACGGCTGGAGGGCAATGGCTATCACCGCCAGTTGGCCGGGATCCTCGAAAATCAAGAGAGTTATGTGGTGGAGAGGAGGATCAATATGGATGTGGTAACGGAATGGAAATGAGTAAAAACCGGAATGCATATGAAATGAGGCATTATGGGACTCGACAAATCTGGAGCCACAGTCCGTTAAGCAAACAAAGCAGCGACACTGGATGGGAACTTTTTAACCGTAAGACTAATACATGCGATTTGTTTTGAGCAACTTTGAGTTCATGATTTCCAGTTTGGTCCGGAGATGAAGGTTGGTTGGAAAAGAATAACCAGTACCTGGATCAAATGAAGCAATGTCTGGTGGACTCGTGTGGAGAACTGTTACTAAGAGCGTCGGTCTATTGCCAAATTCCGCGGACTGGAATAGAGGTTGATGAAAAATGACGTTTCTCAGCTCTTTTCGGATGTCGAGATGCATTGTAAACCTCGGTCTATATGATATGCCAATAAAAACACTCTCCTTCGTGAGTCCGTTTTGTATGGTCTTGGCTGAAGAATTTTGGAAGGGGCAAGAGGAAGCCAGCAAAAAATGGTGCACGTGAACTTAGGAACTAGGGTGCTATTTACCACAAAGTGCAGGAGGTGAACTCCGCCAACCCGGTTGCACCCGCACACCACTGCAGCCGAGCTGTCCGCCCGATGTGCGCCGGCCAAAGCGGTGGATATGACCGCTCCCCGCACTATTGTGGTAACGCCGGTGTATTCGTGGTGTGGAGGAAGGGATTCAAATATGGAATGGATAGGGCAAGGGAGACGTCGTCTTTCCAGGATCGGATAATCGACAGAGCAGGGGCAAGTGTTTCCATCCAAGTAGAACTATAACGCCTGGAAGAGAGAAAAACAGACTGCGGCCTGGCCTAGCTACCAACTGCGGATTAAGAAGCGATCAATCTTACAAGCAGCTTTGAGAATGAATTTAATAGGACGCTAAGCGCAATTCAAAATATATGGATGGTGGCGGAGCAATCTGGTTTTCTTTTTATATGTGTGTATAGATATGTTTAAATAGATGAGCTGGCTACTCTAGCGTGTGGATCGTCTGCGCTAGGAGTAAGGAGAATGAATCGGTATTTGTTAGAACGGACAGGGAACAACTGCTGCTGATATAAATAATGATTAATCTGCCGGATAGATGCACTAGGGATTGACTAAATTCCGTTTAGAAATCACGAATTATATTCCACTCTAGGAGGCCGTGCCTTTCGACACAAGAAATAGTCGGGGCCGTTGGGTGTGGTAGATGGAAACGGTCATTACAGGAAGGGGAAATACGACGTAGGACCCTGTGCTCGTGGAGATGTCATGAGGTCTGAAATGTCTAAAATAAACAGCTATCGATGAAGAGTGAGAAAGAAAGAATCGAAGATGTCGACCTTTTTCCGTCTGGAGGGTATCGTTCGGGTTCGTCAGAAACAAGGTGATTTCAACTGGCCAGAATCATTTGCATGCAGAGAATATTTGATGAACTGTACGGGCGAGGATGACAACGAATTTTTATTTTAGAAGACGGTTGCAGGTTATGGTTACCACACCGTTTCAGTAACGGTGTTGGAATTAGTTAGGTGAGTGGGTGGGAGAGAACTGTGGGTGAACAACCCTATATGCAGTTAGAACGATAAGGTTTATGGGTATGAAGTCAGACTATTGAGCGACGGGTACCGTTTTTGCAGGCAGAGGAACGGTGCGATGCATCTGACGTGGAAATAAGTAGCATGCTCTGGTGTCGGAGCTCTGTTTGAAGTTGGAGAGACTAAATTGATTCCTATATGACATGAGTAGGGAGATTAGCTTTCCTTTCCGCCTGAACGAAAAGGTGACATCAATGCGTTTTTCAGAAGCCCAATCCAGTTGCATACACTCGATCCTCAAGTGAGTATGGACAGTATAGACTAATGAGAAGGAGTAAAGTAACTACCCCTAGTACTTCATTTTTTAAATGCAATAGATAATGGTGACAATATGCGCAACTGTTGGGGGAGTTTGCTCCATAATGACGAATGTCTAACAATAAGCTTCAGGTCCAGGCCAATGGGACGTTTTCCTCATTCCACTGCTTTCATAATACGATAAACGCTGAATAATGTCGAGCACGCTTTGTCTGAGTTTAGCATGGTGTGCATTTGGGTGTCAAGAAGCTGGTAAATAGATCAAATTATATTTTGGTATTAAACCCTCCGGCAATGCGTGCAAAGGAGTCTGCGTAGGGAGTTGATGACGAAACCCCGAGCGGTTCAGGATTTTGCCGAAGACCGAGATTTAAGGATGTGTCAAACCTGAGCTGGCTGAAGCATTTGAAGTATTGACACCTATTTTCTCTTGAGTCTTAGTTCATCCGCATCAAGATATTTTAGCTGCAGCCTGTCAGTCTGCAAAATAGTGGGACGTCTACTGTTTTTAATGTTTTCTGTCTTTGAAAATTTTATTAAAGGCTGACAAGGTCTGCTAAGTTTTTCATTTAGTCGGGTACTCGGAGTGAATAATCGATTAATTATTAACAGAAGTTCGCCATATGCATCGTCTGTCGCCTTTTTTGGTAAGGCAGCAAAATGCAAGACCAACTGATATTTCGCTGACCGGTGGGACTTTTGCTCCTCTGATTCTGGGTAGCAGAAAGAAAGATAAGATTGCCGATGGATATTGGTGGATTGGGTTCTTCGCGCAGGTCGCGCAGCACGTGATTATCTCCCGTTCATTATGCAGATAAAAATTTGCTGCCAAACAATCAATGTAATATGTACTGCGCGCAAAATCTCTTATCCGCTAGGAGATCATGTGGGCCTGGTCATTTGCTGAGTTTACTCCTGAGCGTGCTTTTGAAGAGCAATTCAAGTATGCCTGGGGGCAAACAGAGAAGAACAACGGATGTCAGAAACATAAAAGTCGCCTATTTTGCCTTAGGCCGGGGGCCACAGACGAGGCAAAAGAACACTTCAGCAAGGCGAAAAATAATGGAATTGTTTTGGGTTTTGTGCGTTGTGCACAGAGTTCACCATGGGCTCCAACAGTTGATCGCGAGTTCAGAGGGTATCAAAGGGGAATGGGGCGGTGCGTGCGGGAGGATTCCAGCTGTGTAGAGCTGCCATACATTGGCCATATGAAAACCTCTTTTATCTTTTATACTATTCGTTCGGTTTCAATTCTCCAGCGAAATCTCAGTAGAGTGGTAATCTACTGACCACATTTGTGATACCAGGGTGGCAATGTGTTAGTCGTTGACTGCGAGCAGCTTTGCCTCCCTAACTTGAAAGGACTGTAGGAACTAGGAGGCCTAAGGTTCTTCCGCCGCTATTCGAAGGGTTTGTCAGATCACATTTAGAATAATGTGTCGAAGCATGGAGACCGCATTTGGTAGAAGATACAAAAATATTGGAACAAGTTCAATGTGTTTTGCGAGCTAGTTAAGACAACCGAAGCATAGGAAGTGTGAGCGAACGTTATAAACCGTCGGCATGAGTTTCCTTGGAGGATCTAGTAAAAGAGAAGAGTTAATAGAAACTTTCACAGTCGTTGGGGGCATGGTCGAGTGACGCAGTTACCATTGGACGCTGTTCGAGACAAGCAGGACGAAAGGGCAACGGGAAGATTTCAAAAGGGAGCGCAACTAAAAGATTGAGAAGACAACCTTTTGCCGTAAGAACGGTGGTTGTTTAAAACAGGCTAACTGATGAAGCGACTGAGGTGGGGTCAATTTAGGCAAAGCCTATTGTCTTAACGCGGATCTCGAGTTACGTCTGCTTGTTCTTAACCTCTGTGACACTTTGTGTATGACTCTTACCCGCCTATGCATTACTGCAATGCTGATAATCCAGAAACCCGATCGATGCAAAGAAAAGACAGTAGAGAGCGGCAGGAGATCGAGCGCATTTAACGAGGACGTGTGCGCAAAGCGTGAGTACGCAATAGAAAGGTGATAACAGACCTGGTTGGCCAAGGTTTGGTTAAACAAGTGACCCGAGGAAGCAAATCCATGTTTCTCTATATGTATCATTTCGAAAAGCCCACTCAAAGCGTAGGTAACAGTGCACGTAGAAAATAATGCCAGAGTTTTGGGACGGGATATTGGAGTTTGAGGAGGACGGTCGAGTGGAAGGCATTATTACAAGTTTCCTTCCTAAGGCTGGTGGGGAAGACCGTTGAAGTTGCACGCAAGTTCACCCACGGATTTGAGGAAGGCGTCCATCCTGTCGTCTAAGCACAGTCTGATCCACCGAGCCTCCGATGCAAGAAACCGTAGGATTAGATGTCGTACCGCAAAGCTTGGGCTTTTAATTGTTTCTAGTGGGGGATACGTTTAAATCAACCAATGTTCCAACTACCGTCATAACTACGCTTATGCACACTTACAAAACTCGCACAATTTTCGCGATTTCTACCTGGCTGGTTAAAGCAAAGTGAACCGACACTGTTGGTTTTTTCAATTTGAGCTGCCTTCATTCCGCGATTCTTGGAATTTCGGAGTTTTCTCGCAAGCAACAGATGCACTCGAATTTTGTCAGCTGCAGGTGTCTTTAGTCATAGAAAATGTCCAGAAATCAGAAGAAAGGCTAGACTTGATGCAAGAAGAGCTACAGGACCTATATAAGTCGATGAATAAATTAGAAATGGTTTCAGTGTTTAATAGATAAGGTATTACACGTATACTAGATGGACTTCGTCGATGGTTTGCGATGGTCTTTGTACCATTTCAGCAAATTAAACCTCTCCCACGTTGATTGGAATATAAATTATTTCACTCAGTTACTTCCCTAAATGGATCGTCCTGAAAACTGCGAGGATTATATCGTGGGTATAGCGATTATATGCAGTGGTTCATAATGTTATTGAAGTGCTATGCACATGAGACACTCACTCTCAATGATACCAGGGTCCCCAGACTTCGCCTTGTGTTACCATTGCTTCCAAATGGTATGAGAAATGCTGCGCAGTTCAAACCTGTTAAAACCATTGACTTGGGGCCAACATGCTTTGGTTTTGCTTACTACTTAACCGCGTAACAGATCTGCAACACACACAACGAAGATTGGTTTGGTGGGAAAGGTATGCGCCGCGCATTACAGAATCATTGACTGATGATGTTTTAGTAGTCAGCCAGATTTTTACTGCATCAAGGTGCAGACATTTTGCACTATTAAAGATTTGAAACAGCAGCGGATGGAGTTAACTCCCTGCCAATGGGCGGCACTTCAAAGCCAGTGTTCTTCAGGGTAGCCAGTCAGGGGGAGAGGGCTTTCACATGGCTCTATAGGAGTGAAAATCAGCCCTAAATAGTTTCACCGTTTTACCTTAAAGACATGTTTGAAAGGGGTCTTGGCTTTTTTCTGGCAGACTGTTCCGTAATTATTCCACACGATCAAAAAGTGCTAACTAGAAAACGTTCGAGGGTGAACCGTAAAAAGCATTTCACTATGTTTTCTTAAGGTTTCCGGGTTGGAGCGCATGAAGAACTGGTACAACGTCCCTGAAGTAAAATTATAAGCATGAGAATTAATTCACCCTTGATTCGGTATGTCTCAAATTATAGAGATTCATCGTAGTGAGCGAGTTACGCTCTCGAAGCCAATTTAGTGGCCTTCAATTGACCTCCACTTAATCAATCAACCGGCGTAGCGAAGACATTCTGTACCATCCTCTGTGAGCGATTGAAGGTTTATTATAAAAAAACGGAAGTCTTCATGGTAAGTAACGGGGAAGTTCTGTTTTATTAGATAGAGTATAAGGTAATCACTTTTGCTTGCTTTCTTCTTATGGGACAAGAACGAGATCGTCGGAGAGCCAGAATCCAGGTACCATTTCCTCCCCTGGCTTTTGGACTTTAATTGCTCTGCCGGCCCAGAAGAATTGGACAGGAGCAGTATTAAATGACATTTAGTTTATGGGCAAACTGCAGCAAATGGATCAAGTTAAGTCCACCACTAACAGTATTTTGCTGGTCCCAGATTCCCAGATGAATACTCCGTCACGACACATAAGATGTGATGACGTCTGGTAAATAGCTTATGTAAATCAATAATAAGAGTTTATATACGTTATACACCGGCACGAAAACATGCGTAGCACCAACGCAACGACGTATAAATGAAACTTCACGGAAGTTGGACAAAAAGGAAGGAGAGAATAATGAACCGTAGCAAAACAAGTGGTTTTGTGTCTTCACCGTGGACGGACTCTTTGGAACATCAAAACGAATTGATGCTACCGAGATTGAGGTATCAGTGGGTGCCTTGAAGGAATTTTTGAGCAGAAAGCATTAAATAAGGCAAGTTCATCGGCCGATTCTTATTTGTGCTTAAAAATGTGTCATTGAGCATTTTGTCAGAGGCCTCTTTAAAATCGACAAACATCGCGTCCAAGAAATTGGCTGGGCACACTAGTTAGGCTAATCGGCCTGCAGCTTTCCATGATGCATCGGGCACCTCTATTGGCAAGAGAAATTTTCGCCACTTTTCAAACAGTGTCAACCAACAAGGACCCAAGGTTCTCAGGGATTAACTCCAGATTTGATCTTATCACTGATGCAATCCGACGCTAAGTACATTCGTTGTCTTTCCCTGGCCAGGTCAGGTTATCATTATGTTTTCACCACTAACTAGCAGCGCAACGCCCCGCTCTTCAGCCAAGCAGAGATGGGGCGAGATGTAGAGCGTAAAACTATTATAGATTGAAAAAGGCAGCTGTCTCAGTGGTACTATCGTCCGAAAAACACGATGATGTCACGCCCTAGTGGTTATAGGCAAGAGGTACCGAAGTGATTCTGGTGTTCGTGCATCGTATCCCAGAAGCATGAAAGGGGCTCTCCGCGGTGGACTTTTGAACTTTGCGACCTTCGTTTGCAGCGGAAAACCGTCTTGGTTATTGGGGAAAAAACAGGTCAAGCAGGAGAGTCACAAATCATCAGAAATTAGTTTGTGCCAGTGAAATTGGCAAAACAGAAGGTTTGCAGGGATACATTAGCCCAGGAGATAGCCGCTGCGCCAAAACCGTCTTACTTCTATCTCAAAAGACGATCAGTGTTATTCGGTTTTTAAAATTGTTCATAGAGAGGGGTATTGTGCCAGGCTATCGCTTGATGTCCGCCAATAAAGGGTGGCTCTCAGACACATTAACTGTCAATTTGTCAATTTTGCATAAGTTGCAGGCAAGATGATGGAGCATATGATGTGTACTTGTAATCCTGCATATACTTGTCACCCGCCCAACATGGGTTTAACCAAAGGTAATGTTGTGTGTCGAGCTTATAGCTAACCAGGGGACATTTGATGGACGCTATGCTGAATGACCATCCTGCGGACTTACTGTGTGTTTAGAGCTGTAGTGAGACTTTTATCTCCGTGTGAATAATCTCATGGGATCTTTTCCTGACACCGTAGAAGCTTAAATCAACTGAACAGTCCTTGAATTTTCAATTTTTAAAAGGGGAAATCAATACTTGGAATGCTTTATCGACAAAGTTAGTGGGCGAAGAGGACGGTGTTTGTCTTAAACGCCATGTTTACAAACACTTGAAGCTATTTTGGATTTCGATGCGATTTCTCACCGAGTCGAATTGTGGAAGCTCGCAAGAGATATCTTCTTCCGTCTACTAGCAAAAATAAATAATTGTCTCCGCCGACACGAGATGTCTCGTGAATCGATTGTTTTGTTCTATTTAGGGTTTTTACTTCCTCAGACATCAGTCCGAAAGCAGAATTTCTCCGAAGGGGGCTCCAGAGGAAATAGTTTTAAAATGGCCTAAGCTGCTGGGCGCATAGCATAGCTCCCAATCGATTTCTGCAAAGCTACAATGAGATGTTTTGACAGAAGGTTATTCGTTCACTTTTAGGGATAAGTCAGCCTGAGCACTGATAACAGTAAAGTACCGACAGCTAATTAACTTCAGTTAGTATTCAGGCCCCCAAGGCGACTGTGAGCTGTCCATAACCTTGCCCTATCGACGACGGATAACCCTTAGTTACCTCAACAGTGGAATAAAATTGATTTCTCCTCAGCAAGCTCAAATAAAGAAACATTCTGGCTCCTTAGCTTGCAGCCGTTTGTCTCCGTCGTGTGGTGGATTGATTTACAGTCGGTTCTGGCAATCGATACATAGGGCCCTCTCTTGAAATCATATATTGTTAAACTAAACAGTCTTGATAGTCGAGGTATTTGGGAGACAATTTGGGAAATAAAACCATGTAGATTTTACATTGTTTCAGATTGTGGATGAATTAAAGAGGAAAGATTCGATAAAAAACAAAGAGATAGATGAAAAATGGTAAAGCACCTAACAACAGGTGTAAAACTATCGTACAACATCAATGAGCACTGATTATTTATCAAGAGTGCTGTGCATTTTGTTAGCTAAGTGAGTTGCAACCCGACCCGTTGCAGTGCAGGATCTTAGATTTTTGCTGAACCTCTGCACCTTTTTGACGTACTCCAGTCCATCCCAGCTGGTAGTGAGTATAATAAAACAGCTTGTAATGAGACGTGAACTCAGTACATGCGTGCATTGTGATCCTGGGTTCCGGTGGTCTCAACGAGACTTGGAGATGAAACAAGCTACTGCCAGAGTAAATCCCCGCAAGTTGTTTAACCTTATCTAATCTACCCACAATAAAACACTGGATATGAACAAAGCCACCCACGGGACAAACAAACGAGCGGCAAATTTTCCAGTCGTCAAGAAAACAGAGCACCAATGAGTTTCAGGCTTTTCCCCTATGGTTGACACCAGAGCTCTTTTGCAACGGTCTTTTAGGAGTAGACCCCTGCAGTGGAACATTGTTTCTTTTTTTCCGGATAGCTTTTTAACCGAATATTGGCTGCCCAGCTCGGTCGCTATTTGCTCGTTGCTCATTCACGTTTTTCTCGCACGCTCTTGTCAAATATATCCAATCTCTTGCCAATCTCGACTATCTTTTCGTTGTGCCAGTCAAGCGTCTAGATTGTTATTAGTGTGGTCGCACAGAGAAGAGTAATGGTAAGGTAAAAGCGGTCACAGAGGTTAAGTGCAAACAAACGTAATACGCGATTTGCGTTGAAACAGTCATCCTTAAAAACACCAAATAATTAGTCTACCACCTTTTATGAGTTTTCCTCTTTTGTCCATTTTCTGGGAAGTTCATTTAGCTGTTGTTGCGATAGCGCCATGACTGCATTTAAACCTGCTTGATATATACATACACATCAAATAAAGTCCACTGTTGCCACTCTTTGCGCTAGATGTGCTCCAGAAAAAAAAGATGAATGTAACCTCCATACAAAACTTATGCAAGCAAGTCAGAAATATTGACGCGAATCGCGAGATTAAATTTGGGACTTTGGGTTTTTTCGTCCGATTGGTACACGGATGATTTAATGTTGTACATCTCGGCTGTTGTCAAAGGGTTCAATGTGATTAGGAAAATTCTAAGAGAAAGGGTACCTGTGAGCCCCGCTGAATGTTCAACTTAGTGGCAAGCATGCGAGTGGTGTTCATTGTTGTCTTCGTTGATGTAACTAAAAAGGGAGCAGCTGGACCAGTATATAACACTTTATGAATTACATGTCTTATGTTATTCGGTAGGACTGATTATTTTCAAGCAAGATATAATTTTACAATTGGAGTTGAAAACAATAATAACGTTAAAATCACGGGTTGGGCGCTCTACGTTATAGCCAGTGGGACTTCGTATATCCAGTATTTATTGTAAAATGAACGAAGCTACGTTAGCGTTCCGATTTTGCACTTTGGTGGACGCATCTGGTAGCGGTATGGAGATTGTTGAACTTACGGTGAAGCAAGTTTGTCAGTCAGGCATTTTTCATAACGCTAAGCTTGATGCAACCAAGAGAAACTGTACAACGTCACCCAACGATGTTTGAAGGGAAACGTTTTGGCAGTATTCAACCAAGCAAAATAAACCGATATACAGCGGCTGCAAAAATGATCGGACACCGTAAACAGGGGAAAACTTCAGCTGAGATATCAAAAGCCGCTGTAAGGGATCTTAAGCATTGTTGATCACACAATGTGCCAGGATTAAAGATTTGTATATGCTTTTGCTAGTTTCTAATGACTTGATGCATATAGATAGTGAACTGCTTTGTCAAGGCTGAGTGACGTCAAATTCAGCCACGTTTTGTTGTCACTGTGCCCATGTTAGTGTTGGATGTTGTAAACAAACTAATCTGTTTTATATAGAATGGTAAGTATATCGCAGACAAAATCATCTGCCTCATAGATGTATTTCATGTCCATTGTGAACTGTGATTCAAAGTTTGAGCGATGAATCCTGCTGTGCGTACCGCTCAGTGGCTAAATTCGGCCCGTACGGTAGTAGTTTGAGGTCTTTCAGCCTCTTGAATAAGAGTTACGGCATAGTGGAAGTGACTAGTAAAAGTCAGATATCTATAAATGTCCTACCAAATACTCAATACCTAGACTCTAGCAACATCAACCGTTTGAAAAGGAATGCCAGAGGCTTCCAACAACTGATTCTTGGAAGTATGCATGCCACAGTCGAAGGGCGAAACTGAGCCAGGCAGTACTATCGTAACAGTAACCTAATTATTCTAATTGGACGTTATTGCGTCTGAAACATACCTGTTTCCAAGCAAAAGTATTGTAAATATATATATATATAAAGAGAGAAAAGAATATAATAGAAAACAGTGAACTGCGAGGAAACAAGTTGTGTGTTCTTAGCTTCCGCCGTATGTTTTCAAATTTTTATTGCTTTTGCTTTTGCTTTCTAAGAGGCACGATTTTAATGAACAGGCCATAAAATGATAACGACATCGACTTCCATCCTGAGCCAGGCCCATTTAACTAGTGACAATCAGGAAGGTGGGTTACTTCAGACAATAGCAACTTTATACCTCAAAGACACGTCGTAACCTGAATGACTCATTTTTCGTTTAATTCTTGACCAATACTTGTAAAAATTGCATGAAAAGATAGAGGATCTATAGGCATACAAAGCACTTGTCCAAGTCGATATATGACGGTGCACCTTGTCATTGTCCAAAAAGGTTTCAGCCAAACTCGAGTGATGCCTTGGTGATCGAAAACAGTAATCTGTCGAGCATTCACAAAGCGGGGAAACCAGACCTCGCAACCATGAAGTGGGGCATTATGGACCTTGGTATTGCACACCTTCCCCTGAGGAAAAGGCAGATATCACGAGGACTCCGCGTGTCACATATTCGTGAGGGTTTTTTTGGTTGTTGCAATTCGTGGTATGATCTTTCCTACTCGCCCATCAGTTGTACTCAGAATCCTTAGGTACTTAAAGCTGTTGAATGCACCTAGCCGATTACCCCAAGGGGTGAATGCATGTAAAGCTCCTGACAGTTAAGAAAAAATACCTTGTACGTTGCAGGTTCATCCGGGCCTAAATGTTTAAACAACCCAGATGCTGCTAGCTAATAACAATATGCTCAACCTGAGTGAATCGCTTATCCAAAGAGAGCGGACAAAATGTGGCGTGTTCGCGGCTCCAATGTCTGAAATTACTAATAGCAAAAAACAGTCAATGGTTTGAACACAAAACTAACAATCTTTTCCCACTTTCTAGCCGATGGTAATCGGAACCAAAGTGACCCGTCACTTGACATCCGACTTGTCCTAATATTTATGACTCCTGTTAAAGCTGTAGGAGATTATGCAGCCTTTGATGGAAAGTATATGTTTGATTGCCTCTGCCTTTAAATCTGTAGGTGTTTATGATGGGACGACAAACAAATCGTGCCAACCGGGCCGAAGACTGTTGACTTAAGGTATACCTCCGAGTCTCACTGCACATAGCTGAGTTTTGACTGGGCTCCAGTCATGCAATAGGACCACAGCCCTCCCACTGTTGCCATGCTAACGCAGGCGAAGTAAGGAGCCACAAATTCAGTACTATTGAAAATGTCAGATGAAATCTCACATAAGGATCTGATGGGTTTTAGTCGGATGAAAAAACTGTAGTCTTAAATGCGGGTGGCTTAGATACAGCATACATCGATCACTGGAATCTCCAGTGTACGAGCTAAACAAGCCAGTTGTCCTATGCACACCAGAGTTTGCACGATGAACGCAGCTAGCTCAAAATAACATCAAAAACAACAAGGGGCATCAATCGACGTAACCAGATTTGGCGAAAATTTTTACTAGCCGGAGGAAGATGCAAGGAAAAGGGACTTATGTTATTCCGGAAAAAATTACTACTAACTGAGGTTTCCCATGAATGCAAAAAATATAGAACAAAAAAGGAGAACATTGGAGTCCATAGTAAAACTAACAGTTGTGCATGATAGATGTGCATTTCCATGTCTGGGACGCATAAGTCTCGGAAATATCAGCTGAGCAAAAGTTTGAAAAGCGACGGCCAGAAGTGGTGAATAGGAAGGTGTAGATGAATGGAACATGCTCTGACTACTGGCAGTGACTGATAGCTTTATAGACTGAATAAAAATACTGGTCTACAGAAGCCAAAGGTAAGCTAGCTTACTAGAAAATTTGTCGGGAAATTGATTCAGAAATGTCGGTTGAAGTGTTAGGCAAAATACCTTAGGAATCAGTTTAGTTGACCCGTCGTTAGCGTGAGCCTTCCATTTATGTCGGTAACTGAATCAGTGCAAGTAGTTACTTGCCATCCGTCCAAAATGGACGTAATCAGGGATATAGGTTTACTGAAAAGACACAAGACAGCTGGACCAAATGGACTGCTGCCGGCCTTCTTCAAGAACGGCTGCTAATCTTTAATGCAAGAGTTAACAAAGCTTCTGGATGCACTATTAGAAAGGAAGCAGATTCCTGAAGACTGGTGTGAATCGGTGATTACACCGATTTAAAAGGGAGGTGATAAATGTGAAAATCACAGAGGTATTAGTTTGACAAGCGTTACATCCAGACTGCTTGGGAGCGTTGTCTTCCTCCGATGACTCAGTAGTTGCGAAATGTGTATGCGTGAGAATCCAGCCGGTTTCCGTCCAGGTCGGGGTTGCGTAAGACGAATATTTCCTTTGCGACAAATTTGCAAACACAGAAGCATGTTTTGTAAGCTCATAATCTTTGTCTTCATTGATCTGAAAACAGCATTTGGCTCAGCTAATCGCCCAATTATGTGGTGCTATCGCACTAAAAAAATGGAATACAAAATTCACTTCACTCATTGTATTTGAGTAACCGAATCTGAGTTTGCGCTTACTGCGGTCTTTCGCCCTTATTCAACAGAGGTGGTGTTCATCTAGGTTGCTCTCGTTACCAATTTGTTCGCAAATTTATAACCCATACGGCTATAGAAATCCCCCTACCGGTACTTAATATACGAGACATTGGTATTTGCCCTGATAGTAAATCATCTGACTTAAAACGAGCGAGCGACGTTGCGCTGCCACGTAAGAGCCCATATAAGTTGCAGTCTCCTTCCCATTCATCTAAACGAGAGTGTGGCTATGTGTGAGATGTCCACTGAGCCTTTAAAGCATAAAACGCCGTTGCGGGGCTAGATGGACTCGGAGCTCGTGAGTCCAAGAGAACAACTGGATTAAATCTGTCAGTTTAATTAATTGAATATTTGTGTCTCAAATGGATGTTATATACGAGATAGAGTGACTTTAAATCTACAAAAGGTTTTGTTAGCATTCGTCAGGTCAAGGCATCTGTAACGTTTGCGTGACATTTGGTTATGGATCAAATGTCAAGCTTGCAAATCAGTAAGGTCGGCTCTATAATACAGCTCAAACATATAGCCATCGAGGGCAGATAATAAACAAAGACATTCGGAATAGGTTAAGTTGGTTCGGCCATGTCACGTGCAAGCCCGCAGAACGATTGCCTCTTTATGCGCTGTTGTCCGAGGCCGGTATTATTTGGAGGACGGGTCGACATAGCCAATCGGTGACCAAACAAAAATGTAGGAAAACTCCGACCAGCGGACTGACTTGTGTAGGTAGAGTTAGACTACCAGGTTGGGGTTTCCAAGATACCCTCCCCAATTGATAGTCAGAGACAATAGGTGATATGGCTCGGTGCCACGGCCAATGGGTTTCTTGCATCCAAAATGTTGTCTTCTTTTCGTATTTATTCAGCTAGTTATTTTGCAATCGATCTTCCACCATTTCTCTTTCTTTTTTCTCTATGAGTAAGTTATACTGTGAGTTAATAAAAAAATAAAATCTTGCTGGTGCGAGTTTGATGATTGTTAGAACGGGACGGATGTGGAATGAATTGCAATAATAATAATAATAATAATAATAATAATAATAATAATAATAATAATAATAATAAACGTAAAATTTTCCTCGTTCAATTTAATGGCATCAGAGTCCAATGCTAATGGCTTTTTCTGTCTTTTCGTAATCCCGGAGAAGCGTGTATTGCTAATGCGAATAGTATTTGCAAACTTGACTGCATGTTGTGCATTCACATTGGGATACAAACGAGGCCGTAGAACTTTTGAACCATTCTTATCAGAACAAAATTTCTGAATTGTTTATCAACGTCAAAACTGGCGAGCAAATTTGCTTGCCAGCTACCACTTGGTTTATTCTGGTTTCCTTGGGTGTGAACCCGTTTTGAGTATTCGAGTTAATCACATGGCTGATCATCAATTACACCACCAGATGATACTCATCCGGGGGTGGTGGTGGTCATTTTACCGTAAGCAGTTGTAAAGTGAAATGTCTGTCGTTTGCGAGAGTGATAAAATTTCTATAAAATTCTTTCGATTTTCATGTTGTAGAGCCCTCTAATCTAGTTATTTTGGTACAGGTGCACTTGTACCTGTGCCGGCGTGTGATGGTTGTCGGCGAGTTTCCCCGGGGTACAGGTAGCGATAGCACTCAATTTAATCCATCTTCCGATGTAACGTACTCAGTTGCATTATCAGGTTCTGGTGTACTTCGTTCATTTCATTCTGTTCCACGGATGAACAGAATGTAACCGAAATAGTACGCTGATTAAATGCACTCATAATTGTCGGAGATATAAATGCGGACACAATAAATGTTAAGGTTTGACAACAGCTTTGTCACTGCTCGTAAACTACCGATATCGTTTTCTGGCTAGAATGCTGTCTTAATCCAAATTGCACGGTTCAAATGGCAACAGCGAAATTATTTATGGGTAAACTATTACTGTCAAGTAACAGCGTACATAAAGTTTGCAACTGTTCGACGTTTTGGCTTTCTCGGATAACCCTTCTCAAGGCTGCTGTTCAAACGAATTGCTTTAGGCTTTCATCCCAAATCGAACATGTTTCGATACACTGATCTTCTCTGATGAGAATAACAGATGTTACCCACGAACGAAGCGCTCGTCGTTTGATCACAGGTATGCCAACCTGGTAATCTAACTCGACCTACTGGAAACAGTCCACTAGTTTAGGTTTCCACTCTCTTTCGCCAAGCCTTGGGCAGCCAACCTTGACCAACTTTCCAACCAGTACTCGCCAAAGAGGAAAAGATGTACTGAAGGATCTGATTTGCAAGAATGAGTGACACACATCCTAACCACGCGACCTATTCAGATTTACTTCCTGTGCAAATGACTGAGTTCAGCGACTCAATACCTTAAACCTAACCTCAGAATTGCTAATAACTGTTCGCCACTATACTCGAGGAATATTGCAGAGGCATCCGTTTTTAATCACTGATATTTTTCGCATAGATTCAACCCTAAGTGGCCATGTTTCGCAGCCGTGCAGTGAGACTGATCGTATTGCTGTAGTGCAAAATTTTCTGTAGAATAAAACGTACTATCGAAACCATGAGGTTTAGTGTGCTATGGGAAGGTAACATTTCCAAAGTCTAGCCTGCAGGCCGTGGCGATTGGATCATATTAACTCGCTTGGAATTACACGAAATCATCCATCTAGTGAGACTTCATGCGGGACATCATAGTTTTTTGAACGAAATTCATTCATACTTGCAGATCAATAAACGAACAATATGGAGTGAGCTTTTTAGGTTATAATCTGTTTTTGCGTATCATCTATCTTTTATGTGCGAACTGATTAACTCCTTTTTAAAATCACCCCAACAAAGACCTGAAGTAACTTTTGTTCTATTAGGATGTGATTCGTGGTTTGCTACTGTTCAATAATTGCTTTGTGTATCTCGCCTTTTGACAATCTAGTCAAGATTCTACCATGCGGTCGAAAAGTGTTTTCCCTATTGGATGTGTTAGAGTAACGTAGAATCTATTGAAAAATTCCCTAACCGTTGTCAACACAACAACAGAATTGCCACCTGGGATTATTTGAGAGGAATCCATTTGCTCGTGAACTTTCTAAAGATTTAAAGACATTAGAACACCAAGTGACTGAGACAGTTTTTAATCCATTTTGCATAGTCTCCTGTAAAAGATATATTAGCCAGACGCACAATACCTGTCATTCGTGAAGATTAGATCTGAAAGTTGCTGGATATTTGATTAGGGCTGGCTGATCGCATGACTGATGACATTCACTCCTCGGTAAGTCTATTTATTTGATACGACCAGCCTTTGGATAGATTTCCATTTGGGGCAACATCGAGTGATCCAGTCTGCTCAAAGGTGGTCACCAAGATTATGGTTGTAAAGAGGAGAAGTTGCGCTTTTCACCAGAGCGATTTGCAATCGGACGGTTTGGTTGAGTACACAAACTAATCCGTTTGCCTCACCCAGAAGACTGAAGCAAATAGTATACATGGTTTGATTATGATCAGAAGTGGCTCTGTAAGTCTAAGGCAGAATGAAGAATATCAATTTCAGCAACGTTTGGTAAAAATGAAATTTCGTTAACGAATTTATTATCCAATATGTTGATCATTTAACCGCTACCGATTGATCTGGCTTCGAGCGACAAACCTAAAGCTAACCGATGGAATCAAGACAACAGAAGGTTCGACAGCAACCTTTGTTGTCGAATTCCACGCCAAAGCGTGTGACGGTAGGTGCCAAGAAGTTGATTGTTCGTGAATTCCACATTTCAGTTGTGAGCTTAACTCGAAGTCCATTTCGACATGACTGAATCACGCCGTGAAGCAGGTGATGTCGAGATATGACAACTTTCTACGGAGGGCTGGTGCGTTTGGAAAAAATGGGAACGTGTCATTCGTATCATTCCCCATGCAACAGTTGTCAAAATCAACATCTGCAAAACCGGAAAAATGGAAACCATGAATTCCAAACTGGTTGAAAGATGGTTCATTATTTTCCAACTCACGTTAGCCATATCAGTATCAGATCATTTGCAATCTCCAGTAAGATGAATCAAGATGAACCGAAGTCATTTTTTATGCCGTCACAAATTTCTCGTATTTTCAGAGTCTGTTTGCTGCCTTATCCGTAAGATTAATTTAGATAAGTTCAGCTTAAGAGTGCAGTTCTTAAGACCCTGTATCATTGTGCTCCGGTTTCGGTTGCTACCTCACAATACAGTCCACTTACTTGGGAATTGAGACAAGAAAGTTGAAGAACTGTATATAACGGAAATGATTTCGAATATAAGAACCCGATTGACTGTAGTATTCGGGCATATCGTTCGCTGTCTCTAATCTATAATTGTGGGAGGAGGGATCTTGAGGGCTCCAGCCCGCTGGCTAGCCCATTGGTTAAGGTTTTACACCTTTTTCTATGTAGTCGACTGACCACCGTGACTCATCTTCCAAGCATCATCTTTTATCTTTTTACATCCCTTATTAATGAGACTAAAGTGTGCATCATTGTTCAAGAAGGGGTTTGCGGCCAACAGAGGGCTACTATTTGGGGTAATTGACCGGCGTTGGGAGGATCCGAATCCGCAAACTTCACGTCCGAACACCACGACCTTATCCATTTGACCACCACCGGATCGTGGCATGCAGCTTGGCGGTCGTCATGTAGTCATGCGCAAAACGTCCCAGCAACCTTAACCTACTCTGATTCCGTGCTTTGTTTAAAGATGAAAGCTGATAGCCTAAACTGTAAGTTACTGACAGAATTCTGTCGCCGTATTTTACCAGTACTCCGAAGATAATGGTGCTCAAATATATAGGGTGCTCATGAATTAGCTATCATCAACGGCCATATTTTTGAGGCGGACTGCAGGACCGGCCTTACTACTGCTGTGTAAGCTGGACAACTGAAGTTTTGAATTGCTGAATACCAATCCAACATTTTGAATGCGCGAAACCAGTTCATCTGATGCGCGAAAACAAAGTAATTACACCTATCTGCTCCACCCAGTTCGTTCCTTAAAACAACGAGTTTCGGCTTCGAGCTCATTCAGTCTTGCACCAGCAATTTACACTTCGCCGGTGCCAAACAGGCCCCGGATACAGCTTTACTCTCGTTCAAATGATCGAGGAGAACTTGCTTCGGTCCTCAGATTCCAAGTCAGGCAACTTCCTGTCAAAGGAAATATTACTGATTCAGTTCTCCCAGGTGAATAGGAATCTTTTCATTTTCATCTCAGTTACAAGCTGAAAATGATGAAACAGAACAACTCTGACAAACTACTCCTTGTGATGAACTCGGGCAAAAGATCGCCTTAGGCAAGATCTTAGCTTCGCTTGTTCTCATGCGAAAAATGTAACGGTGAAATGAATTTCTCTGACACACCCTGTTCAATGGATGGCAGCTCTAGGAAATCGTGTAAATGA
Organism: Fasciolopsis buskii; assembly: GCA_008360955.1. NCBI lineage: Eukaryota > Metazoa > Platyhelminthes > Trematoda > Plagiorchiida > Fasciolidae > Fasciolopsis > Fasciolopsis buskii. The sequence goes on along the minus strand of LUCM01001945.1, from coordinate 145,411 downwards.
CTAAATCAAAACCACCTTAGGATCAAGAAAGACAGAGATCGTAGGTTTACGGTAGTTGTGCTACTGTTCACAAAGTGAACACGTGGTCAATACAATTTCGACTGAATCGGGAACCGTTTTAAATCAGAAGTGCACAATTCTCGGGAGTTTTAGATAATCGGCGAAGGGAGAAGTTTGAATACGACGCTTACCAAATTAATTCCTCTATGACTTTCACGTATTTCGTGCATCTGCACGGTCATTCATTCACACCATTCCTTAGGAATCCGTTTTCTAACCGGCCTTGATCCCAGGATGCAAGTAGCAACGCCGAAAAATACTATGACAAATGTTTTCCTTCCTTTAATTTACGTAAATAACTAAATGCTCCTATATCTACATATAAATGCAATTATGTTGCACTAATCTGTAGGCAGATCTTCTGCTGTTGGAACCATGAAAAAAGATGAAAATAGTGTGACGGAAGGAGAAAGGTTGAAAAAAGCAACATCTATATGAAACCGGCCATGTCCATGCTTCTCCTTCAGATCATCGGTTTTCCGTTATCAATGATGGTTTTTCTACAATCCGTTATACTACTTGGTCGCTTAGTTTAGACTAGTCACGCGTGACGTGCAAAATAACAGCGTTATTCCAGAAGATCTGGCGGCCAGTTGACTGGTTTATGGATCACTTCTGGCAAACCTTGCTCATCCGATGGAACATGACAAAGAGGATTGGGTTTACTTAATCGGCGGACCATACTTGCGATGCCACAGTGCCACTAACAAACTTGTGCTGTTTCTCCGAGAGGACACGTACCAGGAGAAAACCCAGCACACCCTCGATAATGTCATTGCTGGTCCGCGGTCGTTTACTCCGTGATACTGGGCTTATAACGCTCACGGCTGACCAGCATTAGTGCTGATCGTTCCGTTATTTGGGACCCAGAGATACTCGAATCGGTCTCCGGCCTTGCCCTAAGTCCTATGTGGAAATCAGAACTTTTACTTTGTCCGTGAGGTAAAAGCGTAAACAGTTCTTACAAGCGGAGCTGCAACCGCTGGAAAAAGGCCCAAAATATTCAGTTTATAATTTCACAATATTAGCCGTTTGACTACTACCGACAGTGTCATTCATCCAGGAAGTTTTAATGCATCTGTGCACTTTATCTCCGTTGTTGCACACAGTATTCCATTTTCTAAATTGGAAGATCTGCTGAATTTATCGAATAAGTGTCTATACACTGACAACATTTAACTTTCTGCCAAGAATTCCAAATATCACGATTTTAGACTTGTCAATCTATATCACAACTGAATAGTCGTCAATCACATGTTTAATAAACCTCGAGACAGTTTGGTGGCATACGCGGTATCTCGTGTGCGCGTACTCCCATGATTGATATCATTGATGACGTTAGTGTTGATTGGGCATAAATGATGACTTAGTAGTACTTGCCTTTCGGTACCGTAATTGGGCAAACAAATGGATATGGGTATGAGCTGTCCGCCGACCAGTCTAATCACGGGGAAAAGTAAAAAAAGTTCAACTAGCTGGATCGCCTAAAACATGGTAACTATCGAAGGTATTTGTTATTCTGCATACACAAAACTGACTGTTTTGCGCAACTCGATTTTTATTCATTTTCACATGCTACGCAAGCGTTATTTCATTGCAGCTTCTACGGCCCTGCATTTCTCAGAAAAACACATTCATGATTAACGAAGTTAAACCGGACGGAATTCGGAGTGTATGAAAAAATCGGTGTGCCGATGTGATATATATATATATATATATATATATATATATATATAGTTTTTCCATGGTCACTAGCACAGTTTTGTAAGGGGGCAGATTATTTTGTGAAAGAAATCTGCCCCCGGGGTAAGACTACGCACGACAACCGAAAATTCGAACACGTTCACTTCCTACTGACGGCCAAGTAATGCCGACTTTAAAACAGTTGTCTAAATTAGGTTCAAAGTTACTTTGAGCCTGTTACAGCTATCGACAACTCGTGATTTCGACTACCGAAACAAGTGCTAAAATATCATGTGACTGATAATAATTAATCAGTCTATGTCCATAGTCTCACTGCTTTGGAGGATGATGAAACATGGGGCCGTATATTTACCATTTGGTTGGTAGGGCTACATGATCGTATTTCTCCTCGATTTACCCTATTCCATCTGTTCCACAGTTTATCGTTGTTGTAGCACATACGCAATGATAGTATTTGGAGGTGTAAACTGTACGAGATTTGGGAATCTTGCATCGGGCATGCTAGCGCACATGTTGTTTTAAACTTTGGAGGGCAAGAGTGCTTCGTGAGTTCAAATCCGATCAAGCCAGTTGCCTCAACTCAGTAAACGTAAGCGGAATGTATGATTATTAAGTGCGAGAGATGACAAGTAAATTCTTTGTCATTGTTCCAACTCTTAAGCTGCAGCCAGTTATTTTACTCGTAAGCAGTATCGCATATGGATGAGGGAACAAAATTTCCCCAGAAGCGGTGTTCTTGATCTAGCGTTTTCATAGACAAGTATTTGACATTCTTTTATTTGTATTTTATTCACGATTCTCAGAAAGTTCCCAGTGGAACGGGAGTGTGATATTCCTTTCACCCCATATATTGAATATCTAAAGATACGCACTTTTAATTGGAAAAATAATTGAGAAATGAAAAATTCTCCGGTGGTTCAGATATTTCCGTGAATTGTTCATGCTGTTTACGCAGAAACAAGTTTGGTGGATTTAAACTGAAGACATTCTTTATGCTCATATTATCACGCACCCATATATAGTGTTGCTCGTGGGATACGACTGCTATTTCGACTGACTCAGTTTCTGATCAAGTTTTATCTTTACTTTGTCTTATGGGATTTAGTTTAGTAATTGAGCTACCAAAATGGTAGTTAATTGTGACACCAGACCTGGCTAACTTGATTTCAGTCGACCGAGCGAGGTGTCACGAAAAGCACTATACGGCTTTCAGTCAGCCAGTACCGCTACAGTTTCAACCTAATGGCCCCATTAATAAAAACGCTTTGAATATCGCCATAAGGCTTTAAGTGAGCTCACGAAAAGAAGAACCATCTTCGGAATTCATGATCTTTGGTCCAATGTAAACCACGACTGAGTCAAGTTTTACAACCACTTTAGGGTCCTCCAAGGCCCATCCAGGCAATAAAGTATGTCTAGTCAGATAGCTGATTCGACCAAAAGGTACAGCTCGATTTCGATACGCTCCATCGCCACTGGTTTCCAAATTAGGCGCCCCTTGCGCTCGTTGGTCAAAGCGTTCCTGTGATCCTGACTGTATCGTCTATCTTTGTAATGGATAGAGTGGAACCGAAAAGATAAGTGCATTTACTTACATGCTGCTTAAATGTTAATGGTCAGTGCTCCTTGGATATCTGTTTTTCTCTTGTCAGTTGTAGCGATTGTGAGATGCGTGTGTTAGTATTTGTACGATAAAATACTGATTAGAAAGGATGTTTGTATACACTGTTCTAGCGGTATGATACAGATCAGAGCTTTAAGACTGTTGTTATGACAACGAGGATGGGGAAGCCTAATGGGAGCACCAAAGTAAGGAAAGTGATTGGTTACGATAAAACGAAAAGTGCCTTTACTCTACCCCGTAATTTGCCCCTGGAAATGTGGTGTGCAATATTCAGTTGAACAAAAGTACCGAAAAGTATTTGGAATATTTGTGCTGCACTAAACAGAATAGCCATTATTCCTGGAGAAATGTCGTCTATTACTAAGTTATCAATTAGTTGATGAGTAATTATCTATGAAGATGCCTCAAAACCCTAGGAGGCATGGCAATTTTGTGGCATACCTATACACAGTCCAGAATAGTACTCATGTGTAATGAAAGGCTATGTAAAGTGAGAAAATGAGTAGTATGGACATGATACAAACAAACAAAAATCACTTGCTAGTTGTCACAGTTGTTTTTTGCTCTGCCTGAAACCTCACATTTAAGCTTGAAAAAAGAACAAGGTGGTGCTACTCGAAGGATGATTATTCACTTCAGTGTTTTTCTTTCGATTAGCAACTTCTTAGTTTCATTTCTACGCAAAGTGGATGATTATGTTTAGGTCAGATTAAGTGAATTCAAGTTGTCATTTTTCCGATGTTGCTTTTCCTAGATGAATATAGCATACAGACTCTTTCCGACTAGATACAGCAGTAGGAAGCATTCACGTATACACAGGTGACACAAGTATCGGTGAGTAGTGGTCAGTTTGATGCGTATAGTGTCAGTGCATGTGGAAGACTGAGGGGATAAAGTGCCAAATTAGATGTTGCGTAGCTTTTGCTTGCGTTTGTTAATGTAGTGATCAGAAGGTGTGAAAGACATATCAAGAGTCAGCAGAGTTTAACATCTCAGCATTGCTCTTCCAAGTCATATCCGGGTCCTCTTTTCTTATTTGAATTCTATCAAAAACCTGCCTTGGATGAACCATCTCCAAAATGTATTACCACTGACTGATTTTCCGGTTCGGCGTCTTACGATTCTCATATAAGCTAATTCGTAATGCGCTATAAACCTTCAACTAACCGTTGGGGCACCATGCAAGTTTTTATCTGGATATTTGTAGAGATCAAGCCAGGGACTAAAAGTGAAATGAAAAACTGTGGGCCATACAGTCGTGACAATCAACTGGTTACATCTGTCTCCCAGGGTTTTGCTTCCCATCACCGCGAAGTGCTGTCGAGCTGCTTTGTGATATCGGGATTGAATTGGTTCAACTGTTGGACACTAGGTAATCAACTACAATCCAAAACTAGTTCTGTGTCTGCGATTTTCAATCTTGGGCTTGACGGGTGTGCCCCGGCGGTGGCCAAGCGGATTTAGTCGTGGCGTTGGAACGTGAAGGTCGCGGGTTCGAATCCTCCCACCGCAGGTCAACTTCCCCACTTAGCAGCCCTCTTTTGGCCGCGGCAGACTCTTCCTGAAAAATAATGTACATTGTTATTCCAATAAAAAAGGAAGTAAAAGATAAAAAAAATAAAAAAGATGATTCGTGACCTGGATCGATTAGCCGTCCCGCAAGTGTCCTCATGATTATTTGCAAGACAATGAACCGTTTTGGTAAATGTCGGCTGGCATTCATGATAACAAATTTTCCTATCTGAACCACATAAGACTCATCAAGTCTGAAAAATTCTGTTGGATAACGAAGCATACCCACGAGGTCAAAATGACGAATGCTTGTCGCTGCATAGGAAGACCAAGATAGTCAGGCGATAAAATCTAACAAAAGTTCAGTGTAGTTGATGCTATGGGTTTACGTTCTCTGAGCAGGTAGGCAATGATGCTTGTGTAACATGCCCGTGCATTCTTCGACTTGGCCTGGTAGCTTACCTGACAGAGTACACATGACACCAAAACGTAAGCTGCGCTTGCGCCGAGGATAGCAACAGTTCACATTTGGATGTCATGTTAATTGTTTACTTGTTTTTATTGTCCCAGAAAAAATGCGATAAATTCGTATTTGGTCATTCAATTTTAGCAATGCCATCGGAGATCAATGAATTCAATGAGCCGACAAGAACATTTATTTGGGTCAATTACGGCGGTAATAAATGTTCAGTTATGCTGATCGACTGACATCTAAAACTAAATGCATCCACTCATTTGTTCATTCTTTTGATATTTCGCCAGACGGACAGAGAATATTAGTCAATGTGAACTGTTCATACGAGATTTTGAACAATTACCTGGTTACTGAATGCGATATTGATGAGGATGGTAATGATAATGATGTTGCTAATTTTATTATATTACTAATAATTACACAACATGAAAAACTCCATAGTTGTATATGATCTGTGTGACAGTTCTGGCAAGTTGCTGAATATCAATGACCCATCATCTTTCGCACAAATCACTCAATCGATCGAAGGTGGTGCGCAGTATGTTTTGGTCTCAATCGAAGGTAAGTGGCCTCGTGAAACAAGTAAAAACCTGTTCACTTACACGTGTTCATTTTGTACAGGTGATCGACCATGTGATGTAAAACCTCTATTGGAAAATTATGAGGCAAAGTTTCCCAATTTGACTGGTGAGGATCATTCCATCATGCTAGTGTTATCCCTATTTTCTATGCGAATGTGACTTTCTGGTAGGGATCGTCTATCCGAGATATCGATTAATGATTTTTCCACGAAGTGGTTGCACCGATCGTAGTATTTTTGGTTTCGTTCGTTGTATCTCACGTGCGTGCATAATCATGCAGTGTTTTGATGTACCCTAGGGTATTTGGACTCAGAATCCAGCCCTTGGAACAGACCTGATGACTAACTAGGTTAAGTTAGTTGGAAGCTGTTCTTCCAGGATCCGTACCACAAGCCGAGTGAATTGATAATGGTAGAATCAGAGTGAGCTTTTCATGGCATGGCGAAAACGTAATGGAATCCGCAACCAGAAGATAGATCTCGGTAGTTCCGCTAGACTTTTCGACTAGTTGAATGGAAAAATTTTAGATAGTATGATTAGATGCCTCAGTCGATGACATTCATACGTTTCAAATTGTAGTTCATCTAGATGCACTTTTTACTTGATAGTTTTTTAATTTAGGATCATTTGCTTTTTGTACTTTTGTGAAGGTGTTCCTGGAAGCTGAAAATGAAAATTAGAACGAATCCGTTTAATTTGTCAGTTGTTTGCAATGACTGAATTCCGTGCAGTATATGTGCCAAACTTTTCCACGGTAATGTATGTGCGCAAAAGCAAATCATTCGGTAGCAATGCTTGCTGGTTAGTTTTCCGGTTCGGAGAAACTGCGACTTATAAAACGACCTAATTTAGCATTCGGGCAAACGATAAGTCTACCCAATTCATCATAATTAAGCAATCGATACGACAGATGAACTTTGAGAATCCTCCCCGGGCTGAGTTTCCGCCTAATGCAATTTCGTATTCTTCTTTTGATCCAGAACAAATCATGCAGTACTTGAACGATAAGAATGACAAATTTTCCCGCCGAAAGGTAGCAAGGAAAACGCAACAAACGAAGGTGGTTGCGACGCCAAAACGAACGAAAAAATGAAGCTGACCGTTCCTTCTCACAAATCCACTCCCACCGATGTTCACCTCCATTTACAAAAGTTTGACTAATAAGATTCGCTCTGTGGTTCTGAATCAGCTTTATTTCACTCGACTTCATGCATATCGTTGCATTATCTGATAATGCTATTTATCACGGAATCATTCGATTACTTTGCGTCATTATATCTACATATTTTTCGTGCATCTTCATGGAAAAACGCATACACATCCCTTCATGTCAAGCAAATGTACACAAAATACACACAAGCACGCTCACAGTATTGAAATGTAAAGACGAAAATTAATCTGACCACATAAACTTCCAAAGGAATTTAGCGGCCTAATTTTAGAATTACATGTTGCACTATTTTTTATTTACAAAGTATTAAGGAACGGATGAAGTTAATTTTGTGCTTATTCCAGAATCAAGATCTTGAAATCAGTTTCTCACTTGCTTGTGCTAAGTATTCAGGAAAAATGGTCCCACACGTCAAGAATAATTTATTGTTAAACTGATGCACTTCCATTTTGACTGCTGATGATGACTTCAATAGGTGTTGTTGTCATCATATCTACCGGTTGCATCGAAATTGGTGTTGAGCATAGTATCAAACCGTCCGGGGACACCTTTTACAAGCCAAAAATGTGCTGAATATGTTTTGGAAGCAAACGTGGGATGAATCGGTTGACCTTTTGAGCGGTATGGAATATTTTGAATGATCACGGAAATTCTATGGTGACAGCGGGTATGGAACCCAAATGCTGTTTGCTCTTAGCAGGCCAATGGTCTTTGAAAAATGCTCCATTGAGCCATTTACCAGGAAAGTTCCATATAACCGAATGTTTAAGGTAGGTTTATTCCTCATCATAATCGTTGTTCAGCTTTAAACAACAAGGCAAGCCTCA
>LUCM01001945.1:77917-111756 GCA_008360955.1 Fasciolopsis buskii | reverse complement strand
TGGGAACTCCACTGTCCCATATTTAGCACGAATTTTAACAAACCGTGATCGGGTTTCAGCCGAATTCCTGAACAACTTGTCCTAATGCGTTATGATTATTGCTGGAGAAGTTCTTGTGTATATTATTTACGAAGCGATGAGTGTAACATTTTTATTATTTTATTTATTAATTTCCTTTCTCCGCTATTTTATTTTTTACCCTCAATTTTTTCGACTGAGATGCGACATTATTTGGTGTACGCAAAATTTTATACAATACAATATAATACAATATAATATAATACAATATTCAGGCCAGACATCCATTAAAGTCAACGAATCTGAGAGTCTATCCTGTCGCAGATTGCACTCGTAGCTGCGTCCCTGTTGACTCTACCTATCAGGGCGTCAATCACTTGAGTAATTTTTGTCCCACAGGTGTATTTATTTGATATCCAGCCAGTTGGTCCAAAAACTACTGGGACTTCATGATCCTTACGACCAAGTGAATTGACCTGTGCCGAGAACTTATGAGCTTTACTAATATCAGAAAAGTGTTACCCAAAATATCTCGCAAGCTCACGGATGAGAGCAAAAATACCAGTTATTAGAAAGTCATGTTCTACTCGATCGGGACACGTTTGTAAGGGAAATTTTTATGTCTTCTCTAAGAATATTATCTTAAGGGTTCCGTTAATAACCAAACGAATAAGTTCAATAGATGAGTGTAGCCCGTCCTTACTAGCACGATAAACCTGACCAGTACGAGGTGCGCAAGACGAAAGGACCTTTAATTCAGATGCTTATTTCGCGTGTCGTTTTCTGACTGGCTGTTCGACTCATCGTGTCCTGATTTGACCCCAAATCCATTCGTACTGGTTTTCGTATCACGTATTCCAGCTACTGGATCAAGCTGATTCCTGTTTATTGCACTACGGTTTCATAGCCATTTTGTGTTCATAGGGGGGCGTTTTTGTCTGATTTCTCTGTTAAACTTACTTTCAACTGTCACAAGGACAGAATTAATTGGGATTCGAAGACTAATGAATCAAATATAATTGCACCAAATAATAGCAGATCTATTCAAACTGTGAAACAAACTCTGAATTTTAATTCAAAAATGTATGTATTTGATAGAATAAGTTTACATATTATTAGTAGGAGATTGAATGTTTACATGAAATAATTCACCATGTGATATCATCGCTATCTCTCTATGTTGCACCTATCCGTCACTGATTTGCACTGCTGATGATTCCTAACAAGGATGAAACAGAATAAGTTTAATTTATCATTTTTCTATGATGCTTCACACCTTAAATAATAACGTGAAAGGCTTCATTCTACTCTACTTTATCGATAGAATTAGGAATGCATTGCAAAACTGCTTTGTCACACGGTTTGTGAACCCTCAATTGTGTTGCTTACGTACCCCGCCTGAAACGGGGGGGAGGGAGCTCGAACTTGGAACTGAATGACCGAGAGCATTTGGTCTCAAGGCTGTCCGAGATGGTTATCAGTAGATCATTGAGAATCAGTACTGTGTAGTAAAATGTTCTTACCCATCATGGTTGTTTTTTTTTGCGCACTCGCCCAAGGTTGCACACAAACCGGGCTATTCGGATCATGGTCTGTCTGAATCTGACTAACTGTCACGTTAACATCGGTTGGCCGACAGCACAAACTTCTCTGGTAGAATATTAGCGGAATGATCTAGCATGTTTGGTCCGCTGGGGGAATGTAAATTCAACGTTATTCGAACCAGAAGTTTTGTATAATGGAATAGAAATAATCGTATGACTGCATTTCGTTTTGTCAAACCGTATCTCTGACATTGACGATGAATTGAAGATAGAGAGCGAGACTCGAATATTGGGAGTGGCATAGTCAACAGAAGATATAAGGAAGAAACACGTTGAAGTGCCTATAGTATAAATCCATTCGTCCGAAAGCAGTAAGTTTGTGGGAACCGTTGTGCATGTACGAATGCGATATGACAGCCGTTATTCAAATAGGTGACGTAGTACATCCCGAACTAAGATTTTCACTAAATAAGTCAGTAAAATCGAGAACAACGAGAAGATTCAGCAGATTCAGCCTCACTTGCACCAAAGAAACTCCTTCCATGGGATCGGCAAACTGACTTGCCCCAATTGTTTAATAAATACAATTACGTGGAACTTTTACACCAACTGCATACATGCCAGTCCAAAGCGAATTAAAACTCTACAAAGAATCCGAAATACGGAGTGAAAAATGTTTGGACTGATTTGGATTTCTGATATGAATGATATGATATGAATGAAAGCACGTGAACACTTTCACGATTATTAGCACTCGACAGGCATCTATGTGCCCGGTACGATCCTGTCTTTGTGCGCTCCATAAAATAACGATTTTGGCATTACTACCTGATTTGAATTATCCAAAACGCCCACATGGTTACACTCTCGAAACAATCAGGGAGAACCTTTTGACTATTCGGTTCTGAGATCCTCTGGCAGCCTGTACATCCATGCACATTCCTGGGGATTCAGTCAAATGACGTTACGATGCCGAATACAGCTTACTCTCCCTCTCTCTCTCTAACTGCCTGCTGCCTCGGTAACGAAAATTCCAAATAGATCCTCTTCAATTCCGCCCCTTGCTTTCGAGCAAAAAATGGATCTGTTTGGTAAAGATGTTTTAGGAAGAAGCAACTTCTACGTTGATCGCGATGGGATCCAAAGAGGTCTTTGGAACCATCAGTATTCATTGGGGTCCATTGCTTAAACAGGAGGATTGACAACGAGAAGAAATTTCTTTTCCACATCTCGCTTCAAACATCTACCTATAGAGCTTGTTCACCATGCATTTGATAATACAGCATAGCCAATAAAAAGCGCATGACAAATTTTCATGTGTTGGCATGACAACGGAGCAACCAAATAGGTATGACAAGTTAATAAGAATTTGTGAACGTGACAGGTTAAAAGAGCGGTATGAAAGCGAGAGGTAAAAAGCCGAATAAGTAGAATTTGATGCTCACCCAAAGGAAGGGGTTAGATCAAACAGATTAAGGTAAAAAAAGATTAATTTTTGTGGCAATGGTAACTTTACTGATTAGATCACGTTTCTTTGCTTGCGTAATTCAGATTTCAGATTTGTTTGTGGCCTCCGATTTGATCTTCAACGATTTTTGTAATCGTTTACTGAAAACTGCGGATTTCGCCAACCCTATACTCAAAGAAGTTGTCGAATCAATTTTGTGTCCCTCGGCGACCAGGTCATGTTTTCTACGATGGCTTTGCCAAAATCAATCGAATGGTGCGCTAAATCGCGCTTGGAAAGGCGCCTGGTCGTGAGACCGGTGTACTAAACACAGAAAATACATGTACTCTGATATAGAACATCGGACTGGGACTGAGAGAAGCCGACCTAGACTTGGTTTGAGGGATAGTAAAGGCTTCCTTTGCAATGCCCACGGACGAGTACCGCAGGAAAGTAACTTCGGAACATTGCATCTAATCTTAGTTCTAAAGTACACCCAGGCTTATAATCCTTGAATAAAATTGCAGTGGATATTTCTTTCCTTTCGGGTCTTAATGAATGGGCTCGTTCGATATCAATAGCCTTGAATCACCTCCGCCAAAGAAGCGAGTTGTCGAAAAGAAATTTCTTCGTGTTATCATCCTTCCCGTTTGCTATAAACATATTCTTCAGAAAGATCATTGCAGAGTACGAAGAGGGTGAATGAAATTTTATCTGCCTATATATAATATCTGGTCCATTTTTAACTGGTATCTGGGTTTCTGAGTATCAGTACAAATTCGGGTAGTATTTTTTCAAATAAGTTCCTGGCTATAAAGAACACGTATTTTGTATCTCTAATCAAATGTTTCTACTATCCTTAGTAGTGAAATGACCAAGAGCAATATTTTCAGAAAAGCCGATCGATGACCGGCACTTATGGAATTTGACCTTCGGCACAAGAATTCGAGCCCTCGGCATTCGGGTTGAAAGATCATGAGGTTGACAGCTTAAGAACTAATAAGTAGGAGAAGAATATTTTCGGTTACAGATACTTGACGCTATGTCCCACTTTCGATAAGTTGTATTTGTTCCAAAATCAACTCGATGCTACCGAGAATACCAAAACTCCAAAACGAAACCACAGCAATCAAAGTCACACATGACGCTGACGATTAGACATTGTGATCAACAATACCTTGCTGTCACGTGGATTAGTTTAGCCCCTGATCTCTTGAAATATAATAAAGTTCTCAAAATGAGTAAGTTTAAAGGCACCTTGTTTTACGCGCCTACAAACATTAATCATGCAAATGCATCTGCAAATTCCTGTCGCTCTTCTAGTAAGCAAGCAAAAGACCAGATTCAAATATTATGGGCTATGATCAAACTTCAAAGTAAACTAAAGGCAGTGAGTCTCAAAGTAAGTGCGGAGCATCTTAGATCCAGTAAACAGTTGATTAGCCAACTGCAGAATAAATCACACTCCAATAAACAAATTAGTGAATTTCCAGTATCTTACATAATTGTTCTTACTGCATTCACCTTTGTTAAATCACGGGTTAGGACAAGTCGCGTCCGCTATTTTGTCGTCAAAATCACTCCCATTCGTTTTTATTCAACTGCAACCAACTTCCCCTGTGTCGAAGAGCTGTTGGCTAAACATAACGTTCGGATCTGAATCCTTCATTTGTCTCATACAGCCTTTATTCGAAAACTGTCGTTAGTGTTGAAATATCACTTACGGATTAGACTTAAGGGTTGTGCAAAAGCTAAGCTCAAAAATGTGTTCTGTTGTTTCGATTAATTCAGTCTGACGTATCAAGTGTCACTTCGTACAAATATCACCGATGTATATACTTTGCATCAGGATTGCAGCTGTAACTACGCGGCAAGTGCACATATCCCAAATTAGCCTGATGTTGAAACTTCTTTAAGGATCAGTCGCACCACTTCCGTCCTCGCTTGGTCTCGGTGCCGGATACTCCATTATCCTGGAATCGAAAAATATAATGGAGTGACTATAAGTGGCTAATATTGTTGTTGACTGATCTGTGCCACCGGAAATCACAAAGTCTACAGACGAACAGTGCGAATACAAAGAGAAACAAAATGTATATGCAAGACCCCTACCCGAGTCCGAGATCAACACAAATTCGGCAACTTCGCGCTAATCGATAAGCTGAGCACAGAGGCCGGATGACAAAGCCGACGAATGCCGACGAATCGAATTAGCCGGCAGAATATTCAGTCGGTGAGTGTTACTCATCGAAGACCAATACAAACTATTTGATTTTAGACAATAAACGAACATTCTGTCCACTCGACTAGGTTTAGTAAGAAATGGAGATAGCAGCCGTGAACTAAAATTGATTGGGGACTTGGGTCTCAGTAGAAAAGACGGCACTTCTCATTTTTGCGTTATGGAAAATTCAGAATGGTATGAAAAATAGGGACCTAAAATTTGCGACCAATAAGGTCATACACCAGATTAAACTGAAGGAGTGGTTGAAAAATAATGCTAGGATATGATTGAGCGCTTCAGGAGGACATAAAACCTTCGGCTGTTGAAATGAATCTCACTGCTTCGATGATCCAAGCCAAAGGATAGCTGCCATCACGTGCTTCCGCCTCTCGGATCACTCACTTGCCAAAACCCTGCCCTAGCTGCCACATTGGGTTCGCCCTGAGGTACACCTGGAATGCTCGCTTTATGTAAGGTCTTGATTAGGATCGACAAAATGGCTGGTTGCATTAGGTCAGCCAATTTAGCAGAGAAATTTATAACCTGCTTAATGTAATGCATGATTTCAGTTAAAAGGCGGTCTTTCGGTAGATGAATAGCAGAGTTTTATCCTTCTCGAACAAAATACAGGTCTTCATGATTGTCCGAACAGCACTGTCCATGTAGTAGCTTCGCTCCACCCTCATAGTCGAAAACAAGGGATATCCCGTAACTAGATTAGTCAAATTGATGAGGAGAGAAGACGGAAGTGCCAAGTAAAGTGGATTCAGAGTATGGGTCTAAGTTGGAAAATAAGGCACATATTTGTTCGCGATTGTAAAAATCATACTCGTTGTTGACAAATTTCACATGGACCAACTTCACCATCCTCGTATTCATCCTAATCACCAGCATCGAAATAAACAAAAAAACAACTTCTGAGACAAGATCATCGATTTATCGACCTAATCACCAGTATCATGAACACCATCACTTGAACCATGATAATATTAGTATTTATACCAACAATAGTAATAGTCCGAATCAAATAGCTGGTTTGTGGTACCAAATGGGTGGATATTCAGCGATGCATATGCAGCTGTCGTTATCACTCGATGCATCGCTGTTCAAAACACCAGAAACATTTTAATCCAAAAACATCAGCGTCACAATTATCTGCATCATCATTGGGCTTCCAATGATCGATTCGTTACCTCTGCCTCAAGTGATGACTTGATCGGCGGTTCAAGTTTGATCGCTCCACAAATCTCCATCTAAACCCTTAATCCGAGCAAAATTGCTGACGGATCCATTAAGTGTCGATCTACGAATTCATCATTTGGGATCCGACTGTGTTCAGTTAGTTCAAATCAAGAAACAGGCGTGCCACCCGTTTACTTATTTCTGCCCGATGCCAGAAGGCAAAACAAGAGCTATTAGACTTGTCGAATTCTGAGCTCGTAGAAATAGCTATGTCTATTTTGGGTCAGGCCATGAGGACGCGGAGTGGCGAAAAAAAAGGGACCAAAATTTGGCCAGGCGAAAGACTGTAGGAAACGGTTGACCGCGTTCGTGTGGCTGCTCAAGGTAGAACTGATTCGGGCGTGTGCGTGTGTTCATGTAATTGACAAAGATTGCGATTGTCTGTATGGATTTCGTGAAATTCCCGCTTCTGTTCGAATTATCTCGACCGCGCTGACTATTTCGAGGTTAAGTACAAGGTTAACGGTGCGCTCTCGGTAAGTGGAATCAAGCTTCAACGAGAACGAAGACCGGCAGGTACCCTATTCTCCATGGTGACAGATACTGAAGAAATTCTACAATAATCTTGTAATTTTACCGGGTGCAATTAGTTAGTATTCTCTATTTGCACATAATCTGGCACAGCCAAATATTTTTTAAATCTTTTTACTTCCATTTATATGAAACCTTAGTGTACATCGCTTTGGGAAGAAGGATTGCAACCAGATGAGGAAGCTGGTCTGCGGTGCGAGGATTTCGAACTCGCGACCATCAGACTGGAAAGCCGTGATGTTGGCCGTTTGAACACGGCCAGCCACATTTCCGTCAGGAGTTCTCACTGACTGCATTCCCGGAAACTAAGAAACGGATTAACCGTGACCGAGATAAATCAGGTAACCATAAAAAGCTTCGTAGAGGTTCAGCCGAAAAGTCCTCACGACTTCGGGGTTTTAGGATCAAATAAGCGGAAGTCGATTTACTACGGATATGCATGGTATGCGATGGAAAGCGGATACTATTGATGTGTGAAAGTTCGTTCATCTATGTCTTAAAAACTGTATAGGATACGAAAGATTATTGTGAACGCTTCTCACAGGCAAGCACATGCAGATCACTGAACAGTGGTTTGAAAGAGGCATAATCGACAACAGACAACTACCGACAAAGTCGATGAACGCAACATTTGACTGATAAAAATGACGTTTTACTTAATCCTCGTTGAATTGCTGCACCTCACGACCGTAGAAGGTTAATTTTGAAGTTGCTTCGCACGAGATGAACGGACCAAATTTCCGACTACTGGGATTCCTAAACTGCTAATCAAATATACTCTGGAAAGCAGTAGTCATGGAAGTAAATACCATTTGATTAAATAAATGTGGAGGATTTTAGGAGAGATTGCAAGTACACTGAAATTAGACCTAGAACCAGTACGAGGAGGGTAGTTGTCGACTGCTAGAAGAAGTTTCCTAACTGATTCAGTTCTTGTTTTCTGCTAAGCGAACACATGAGAGCTGTGCAATCAAACGGACTGACTGCCTAACTATCTCGAACCGCATTTTCAGTCTACATAATCAAATAGGTGGACAGAACCGGAAAATGGACGAAGTGCGCACAGAAAATCACTATCTTAAACAATCACACGAGGGCACATGTACACATACATATCCAAACCAGTCATAACTTGATCAGTCACATGACCACATTCGACCGTTTGCCGGTTATAATTCCCACACCTGGTCTCATCAGCTTTGCTAACCAATGACCCATTTTTGGCCACTCCATGTCCACGTGACCTAACCGAAAATCGACGTGCAGAGGTGTTCTTATATTCGTTTGACCAATCAGAACACGACACGTCTAGTAACACTCGTTTTGGCATTCCGCAGGAACCGGAGACAAAATTTTCCGGTCAAGCATTGGTTGCTTGGTCCGTTCACCGTATTTTCTGACTAGAATGGAATGGATGAATGACGTCGTAGACTATCAAATACTGAATGGATGATCGATCACGTGTCCTGCCCAGAATTCAAATGCGTAATGAGTGATTTGCTTTTTGAGCCAATCCTAATTTTTCTGACATTTCTAATGAGCCGCAAAACCGAAAACGGATAGATTCATCGCGCTGATGAACGAAGCTTTTCGGATGATGGCGCTGACATTTTACCACAACTTAGAGGAAGCTAAATGTGGAGGTTAAACCCATAGTCAAAAAAGCACCGTGAAAGGTGGAGGAAACATTCACGTAAGGAACAGCCTAGTAAAAGGAGGACTACACTTGGGTGATGTGACAAAATCTAGATGAGTTTTGGGCCGTTGATGTTCAACGGAGAAAACGGAAAACCGAAGAGCAGAAGTGCGATATCTAGTAATAGAAGCTCTAGAAGAATGGTCGGTTGCATGTGCACCGGAAAAGATTACAATAAGCCAAAAATTCCGAAGTAAACTCCCAATGGCAGACCACAAACGATATCTGTAGGAGAAAGACAACGAATCGACCTCCGGACGACGGGCTAACAATTGCAAACTGGACTCTAAGGCAGAGTCGTCGGTCAGCCAAGTGACCATTGATTGAAACTGCACAAGAAAAGCAAGGAAGTTACTTATCGCATGTGGTTGTCGTGTTCATATGTGGAGTGGCTTGAATATGTGCATGGCAGAAGCTAGCCTGGAGGGGAGGAAAGCCCTGCATGGAATAAACAGGCGATTTCGGGCAAAAAGAGTAGAATCATGCTGACTTACGAATGGGGACCAGAGCATTACAAAATTTGTGAGTAAGCCAAAAAGAGCAACATAGCTTCAGTATTATTTTTCGATTGAGTCAGAAAAACAAATTTTGGAGAATGAGAGATGTTCCAACAAGATAGCTAAAGAGAGGTTTCGGGGTACTAGCCATAACATTGACTGTGTAAGTTTCGGAAAAAGACTTTTTATGATCGAATTCCAAAGATGCACAGATGACACAGCAGTCACCACCAGTGTTGCTGCCGACCTGACTCGGAAGTCTTCAAGAAGAGAAAAAATAGAGCGATACGATCGATAAAGAAGCAGATTGGGTTGAAAGAAGTGGGTAGAGGATTATTATCAAGTGAAGGGAAGAAGATGGATTAAAAGGAAAGCTGGAATTCGCAGAAAATGAGCCGGTCAAAAACCCCATCAACTGTGATGGACGCGATTTTCTCACTATGGAAACTTGATCTAAAAGAAGTGATACCCGGGGAGAAACCGATGAGCAGTTTACCGGAGGAGCTTCGAACCAGCCTCAGTCTAAGGCCTCAGAGATGTCCAGTGGAGTCGGATTTATTTATTCATGGTTGTCACGTGCGACTGACCGAGAGTGAAAAGTGACAAGCAACATTGCAATGATAACATCTGATTGAGCATTTTCGGTAGCTCAGCATTCGTTTGCATTCGAAAAGTGAATGCAGTTGTTCAAACGTGGTATTTCCAATTGCTCTAAAGATAGAACTTGTGGGCGGAATCGATTAGGAGTCATTTGGACCATAAGAATAACCGCAGGCAAAAATAGAAAATTCCTGTGCCTTTCCAAACAGTGAGAAAGGTATAACGCTTCACAGGAAGAGAAAACTGCAGATGTACTAAACGGAACAACTGGGCAACACGTATTTTGGGAGGGATGATGACGTATTATCCATACCGGGTTGTTTGAAAACTTTCAACGAAAGCATGGTTTGACAGGTACCTCCATGTGCTCGTAGAAGGAGATTAGTTGTTTTCATGAAATAATTCACCATGTGATATCAACGCTCAGCTTGCCATTAAGAAACCATGGAAGCACACACTGTACAGCTGTTTCATCCTTGTTGTGTTCTAGCATCTCGTGGCCGTGAAAATCAGTGTCGGATAGATGCAACATCACGTGGTGAGTTTCTACAAACCGTTGAGAGCCTATCCTGTAGCGTAACGGCTGAGGCGTGCGTTCTGCTGATTCCTATCAAGAATGAAACCGTTGTACAACTATTCTAGGGCTTCTTAATGACTAGTTGAGCATGAAAATCACATTAAAATCATTTCATGAGATACCTCCATGGGTAAAACAAGGTGCAAAAAGGTGGATAATCAAAACCGAAGAGCCCGGAGGTGCAGGATGACTGGGTGCAGTGGAACTGGAGACATATCGGCGAATGAAAACCTCGTCCTTCCGAACGAGTATTATCAGGGGAATTACAGATGGGAGGGGAATCGCGAGGGACGAAACTATTGGGAGGCTGATTTGACAAAAGATTAAAACGTTCGGCTGATAATGATCGACGCGTCCAAAGGTGTCACTTTGCATAGTTGTTTTACTCTCATTATGGTAGGCGTAGCTTTGTTGTTATCATGCACGAGCGTTCGCGTGAGACCAGAGCAACTGAAAGGCGTCAGCGATGAAATGTCAAGCGCATCACGTGTATAAATGGACCATGTGCATGGCTGAGCCACAAAGAGGTTTCGGGGTTTGAAAAGAGAATTATAGGATGACTCGTGCCTCGAGCAACAATGTCAGCAAGGTTAGAATCAAAAATGAAAACGTCCGAATTGAAACAATAACCGTTCTGCGGATGAGAAGCTAAAAGACCCCAAAATTCATCCTAGTTGGCTGAATGTAGGATCAAAAAGTGTATCAAATTGGGTGGTGGACACAGTGGCCCGATGAGGCCAAAAATTCTTTTGCACCCTGGAGAATCACGTGACTCGATCGTCGATTGCATTACTAGTGCTGAACTGCAATTTGATGATGCTCTTTCCAGCGGAGGTTTTAACCCATTTTTTAACATGCGTTGTCCAGGAATCACTTCACTCCTGCAAAATAGCAGAATAACGAAGCCTAATTGCATAAACCCTTTCATCGTGGAAAGGAACTTCTTATTCCGCACATCGATGGCATTGAACAGAGACAATAATTCTTGCCCGTCACAGCCGAAATACGTCTGGATTCCATTTACTCTAGCCACATTTTTGGAGTGCTTGGGCACAACTGCCCATGGCGTGGAGATAAACAACTATAAGGACAGAAACACTCTGCTCTCGTCCGAGGGCATCCCCAGACATTGAGCTCATGCAGCCGGCATTCATTCATTCATTCATTCATTCATTCATTCGTTCTTTCGTTCCCCATCTAATATACATCCCAAGTACTTGACTTTGTTTTCTCCAGACATTTACTCTTCAATCAGATGGACCGACTGTGTTGAAGTTTACAGACAGTTGTGCCACCCTTAAGGTTTCAGTTGACGCCGATCGCCATAACCTTGATCAGGCACTTCGTAAACACGACGCATTGACACTATTTCATTCTTTGCGCTCACAACAAGCCTTTCGCTAGAGCTAGTAGTTGACTCTGACTGTGGGCGCCCGGTGGAAACCATTATCCTGGGAAAAAAGGAGGCATTTTGTTCGAAACATTTGGGGTCAGTCGCTTTCATTTCTAAAAGTTAGAAATTAATGGTTTGGCCAGACTTATAACATTTTCAGCCAACTCTAGCTATCGTTGATAGCTTTCACCAGTTCGTCTACATTCACGATGGCTAACATGAAAGGCGAAGCTTCTTTTTCTGATTGTAATTCTTTCACCGATTACAGCGAAATCTGTAAATTTTGCCTAACTTGATTATCCATCAGTCTTTGGCACTGCGCTCCACTGTCTCTTAATCAGTGAATAGTTCTCTTTTCTTCAAAAAACTGGTCGGTCAGACCTTTTCATATGATACTAGCATCCTAGATAGAAAGAGGAGAAGTCATCGACTGAGCCTAGTGGCTCTAATAATCCTTTAGGTGTTGTTCTGCCTACTTTTTTCGCAGATCACTTTAGAGATTGGCCTGTTATTTCTCTGGTCCATCTATTTGACCATGCTGATTAAGTCACCATTGCATTTCCTTTCCCAGTCAATCATAGATAACACTGTTCAACCACAGGGCGTTTATGAAATCCGCGTCTCTCGGTCCAAGTCAGAAATTCGACAAAAGTATTGGTTACATTTACCCTGACGCCTTCCCAACCTTCCTGTCGTACCATACATCTGGGAGGACAATCAAAGGGGAGAGTTAGCGAAGCTAATCAATTACGAGTAACGGTCGAAAGCGATTTCCAAGGATTATCACATATCCAGACTGTTGTTCACAAACTTTGGCCTAATGGAACCAGGGGAGAAAAGAAGACAACCGCAGCTCCGAACAGGACCAGGACACAGATACACAAACACCTTGCTAATCCAGAAGACTAGTTTGGTCAATCATTATGGTTTATTTGGGTGCCAAAAACGAATGGATTTGGGGATTCTATGATTTGTAGAATGAGTGTCTATTCTGAGTTGCAAGCGCCTTGTGGAACCCAAATGCCTAATTGGAAAATTGTAATAAGTCAGACGAACGCCGTATATGCATTTATATAGATAAGCGTAGTGCAAACAGATATGCTGGTCAGCCGGTACCGACACAAACGTAAGCACAAAACACAGATATAGAGGCACACGTACGGACACAGACATACAGACATGAAGATTGAAAATTGGATATTCTGCAAAATTTCTCAAATTATTTTGGAACTTTGGCACAATTCACTTGAATTTCTTCAAATCTAACCAAAAATGTCGTGCAACTGACCTGTTGAGATCTCGTTCACACAAGATTGAAACATGATCCACTTTAGGTGACCATTTTGTGCACGCATATTGTAAGGTGCACTGTTTGCAAGTGCATTACTCTGCAAACCGCGAGCAGTTGTGTTCTTAAGAGGTCTCGCGAAAAAGAATTTCTATCCGCAGAATTCCGCAAGTCTGTGACATAAATCCGAATAATTCTGACATAATTTAAAATTAACGCGTGAAGTATTTTGTTTGATTGGATGCGATTCCTGTGTTATTTGACTGAATGCTGTTTAGACAAAGGTTGCTCGTGATAACCGAAAAGTTGGATCATGATTAATTCCGCCTACCAAATTGTTTTTTGATAAATACAAATATTTGTTAAACTGGCTGTTCTTCGCACTCCACTCGTGATATCCCGAACCACAGGTTATCCGGTCACCATTGCTCTCAAGTTTTGGTCCCACTGGAGCGCATTAGTGGCGCGCATCGTCTATCTCACCCAGGGTCTGAATCGGGACTTCTTCGAACCGGAGACTTGTGTTTCCTATGTGTCACCCAGCTGGTCCGGGCTGATCCGTGTTACTAGGTTCAGTTTGTTCACGAGTCGACTTTAACGAAATATTTCCGTTTAAGCATTTCACAATCGAGTGGCATTTTTTCTACTCACTCCGTATGTTTTCCGAATAAGAAAGTTAGAACGACTTCAAGCCGTTCAGTTGATGATAACCAATTCGTGCTTTCTATCCCTTGTTCTACCGCTCTTCTCTGGCGTTTCCGGGTCAATTGGAGCTTGGCTTTTCGGGTAGGAAGACATAGCATCAAAAGAGTTAACCGGAATTTCAAAATTTCTTTATCTTGTTCACGGACATACTAATGGTTGTTGGAAATAGGTGGATAAAAAGTAGCTCATTGGAACCCAGTTGCTATACAACAATTTGTCTGGTTGTAAATTCTACTCAGCTGTTCGATAGACATTCTGTTTCATACCAACGTGCAAATCCGCATACGGTAAATCGTTGATATTTTTGTTAGTTTGATTTTTCTCGAGTACAGTTACGGTTAGCAATGAACTTTAACATAAGGTTTGGCATGGTAATCAATATTTTGAACGTTGAGTCTATGTTCGAAACTTTTGCACAACACTGCAACCGAGTGGTTTTCTTTTTTTGGTATTTTCTGTTCTTGGAAGTTCCAAGTGAGGGCTTTTCATAACTTACTAATTGCGAGAAGGGAAACACAAAATACGTGTACGAAAGTCAAGAGATCATGACGAAAGGCGTGACTCATCCTTCTCTCGCCCCGTCCGGACGTCCTCGCAGAGCTGTACCGCCTGTTGGGTGATTCAACCAGTCCCGATTGGGAATATTAAAATCTAAGACTATGACTATATGGTAATTGTGGTGTGTCACAACCAAAGGCTCAAATTTGGAAGCTAAGAGATCAGATGTGGATGAGCCATTCCCGTAGACTGCAAGGCAAACAACGTAAAGGCGGGGTTCACGTGAAAGAAGATGGAGTTTTTGAACTTTTATCTTTTTACTTTCTTTATTAATGAAACTATTGTATACATCATTTTTCAGAGAGGAAGTCAAGAGCAACAGAGGGCTGCCAAATAAGGAAATTGATTCGCGGTGGGAGAGTTCAAACCCGTGACCTTCACGTCCGAAACACGTGATATTAGCCACTTGATCACCAACTGAAACTTACGTTCGAACTAGTAAAGGAATATGTCCAGGAATTGGTTGCAGAATAAAAGCTCTGGCACTAACTTTCGGTAAACATCTAGGGGACGTATGATTGGAGAACTGAAGCTCATGTTGGCGGATGATGCGAGGGAGAGGGAATTGATGTCCGGTCAGAAATAGGACAAGAGCAGATGTATGAAGAAACTGGTAGGCAGAATCATTGCTGTGATTCAGTTCGCAAACATTAGTGACGATGATGAACACACCGTTTGACAGCTTCAAACTGAGCACAATGCCGTACCAGAGGACAATACACCTTGTCAAGTCATGAATGAAGATGACATAAGATGACAAATGCAGAGATGTAAAGACTGAAAGGTTTTATTATCAGGGTCATGGAAGACAGCCCAATAGTGTTTGTATAAATACAACTCAGCTTAGTGATAAATGAAAGGAGTTACCTTCTTTATTATTGAAATGGCAGTGCCCATCCCTTTCGCGAACAAGGCCGCGGCCAACAGAGGGCTGCAAAGTGGGGAAGGTGACCGGCGGTGGGAGGAATCGAACCCGCACACTTCACTTCTAAAAGTCACGACCTAACCCACTTGAACACTCCTGACCACAAAAGTTGTATTCATGATGCTGCTGATTACAACGATTATTATCTTCAACTTTATTTCCAACCATATCGCTATCTAATAAGTGAGCCACTCGCAGACTGCGCCTCCGACTATTCAGTCGACGAAAGCGAGTAAGTGATCTATCTCCCAGTACTTGAAGAAAAGGGTAATTTCAGCACACGTGTAGCGTACCTTGAATCTGTATAGAATAGTCCCCAGGTATCGCACTGAGCTGCCTCGAGCAGAGACTATGGCAAAATTCAGTTTCGCATTTGCAAAAACTGACCAACCGAAAAAGAGAGCTTCCACATGGCTAGGAGATTAACAGCGAACACAGGCAAGCCTGTGGAGGACAAAAAAATACCTAAACGTGACTTGCGCGTAATAGGTAGCATGGGCGTCCCCCTTGGGTCCCACAAGGATAAAATGGCATTTCTCGAGCAGAACTATACCACATAGCCATATTGGTATGCAAGGTTCGGGAGGAAGGAGACAAAGTATAGCATAAAGGTCACAGGTAGCGTGACAAAAGCAGGGGACGGATCCTACAAATGAGAAGATGCAAAGGGTACTGGATCCTTGACTGATCGTCCTGGAGGACGACAAAAAGAGGG
This sequence comes from Fasciolopsis buskii, assembly GCA_008360955.1. NCBI lineage: Eukaryota > Metazoa > Platyhelminthes > Trematoda > Plagiorchiida > Fasciolidae > Fasciolopsis > Fasciolopsis buskii. The sequence continues at coordinate 95,796 of LUCM01001945.1, read as the reverse complement.
GGTGCATACCAGAAAGAGCTGAATAAAGGTTGAAAAGAGCATAGTAAAGGTGAATGATATGCGCAGTTGATTAATTTGACTGCGCAACAGTAAAGAGCTGACAAGTTCAGCAACGTGTAAACAAGGCATTGGTACACGCGGAAAAATCTGTTTTGACTTGTGAAAATTTTACACTATCATTAGTAGTATTAGTATTAGTATTAGTATTAGTATTAGTATTACTATTATTGATTGGTGGGTTAAGTGTATGCTACCCAAAAGAGATAAGAAGTTAGGGCTTCAGACCCGGCTGTCATTCTGATGGTAGATGGCAACCCACTGTCCCCTAGTTCGCTACTACTCCTTACGTAACAAAATTTGATTTAGTTCTCTTTCAATCAGAGTTTCAGGCTCATGATTGCCTGTTCCCTCATTTGCCCCTAGTGTCTATAGAACACACAGCTTCCACTGTGACTGTTTCATCCAGGTCATAAATATATTGTACTAAATAACCATAGGCGACCGAGACTGGAAAAACAGACTGAATAGCAATTTCGTTCTCGGTAGAAATCATTATTGTAAAACAAACGCCTCCACGACTGACCTGAAACTTATCAGTAAAGCTTTTGAGTCGAGCGCCTCTGCCTCTAGACCGTAGGGGATGCTTCCTAAAATTTTGATGTAGAGAGCATTTATCCTATTCTTCAACACAGTCGCAGACAATCACTGACGAAGCAACTGTCTTCCTCTTCCGAACTGTCTACATTTCGGGAGGAGAGAAGAATCTTGTGTCTGTTGCCATTCGTGATGTACAGTACAAAAACAAGTTTTTTGGTTACTCTCTCTCTCTCTCTCATCAACTGCCATAAAATAGCCACATCAGCCAATCGAAACTCGAGGGGAATAAGGACCACGATGCATCAGAGTCAATGCCCTAACTGACCCCATTTGTGTCGACAAGCAACCAGAATCCACATTCTGCGTAGTATTCAAATTTCTAGTTTCAAATGTGGTCTTTTATTACGAAATATGTCCGAAATAGATGAATAAAAAGTATTGTAACTTGTGCTTCGTTACTCGCTAAGCAAACTTCTACGTGATTTATTGATAGGCTAATTGCCAAAAAATACAGGTAGAATAGCCTTGCATGAGAGAACAAACTACCCGCATTGAGTCGAGTGACCTATGTTTTGGTTATGAAGATCGGGACTAATCACGACTGAATATCAGTTGCCCCACACTGGACCAGTTCGCAGGTTTGACCAACCACATAGACATGGATAAATTTGGCTACGTCTATCAAGTTCCCGTGACAACGTTCTGGTATCTCGGATTTGTCTCTCTTATGTTCATAGCCGTGGTCATTTTTGGATTGTATTTATACAAAATGTGCTGCTTTGCCCAATGCAACGGACGAACGTGTTTCGACGTGGATGGTGGAAGTAAGTGAGTGTGTGTAGTGTGTGTCAACTGTGTGCTTAGTATTATGTTATATTTTTACATCGCTGTTCAAAAAGTTCACATACCCTTCGACAAGGCCTAGCAGGTCAGCTGATAGAATGCAGACCATACAAATGCCTGGTTTCCTTATTATATGCCTGGGCTCGAATCTCGTCGAGGTTATATCTGTCAAACCAAAATTTCGTTCAGTAGCCGTTACTCCCAAATGATAATTAGCACGTGAGCTTTTCATCTCAAAGGAGCAATTTCTGCCATTCTAACCAACAGTGTACTATAAACAGTTTTGAATTGTTGGCCTTACAATGCTTTCCAGAAAATAGTCTGTTCAAATTTCACCATTCGTCTTTGGACTGTACAAGTTAGCATGGTCAACAAGACAGACTTTTGTAAGTCCTCAACGTCTGACAATCGATTAGTATAGTGCATAGAAAAATTTCAAGATGGTCACGTGCAGCCTGCTGTCCGCATAAGTTTACGGATGAACTGAACAGTACTATACGGATTAATTGTAAGAGTTTACTTATCATGCCATATCATCCGACCAATAAGAAACCAACGAAGGACTGTACAGTTACTTCATCCTTGTTAGTAATATCGGTCACCTTCCGGGGTAATGAGCTAATTTAGTTAGCGCAAAATTGTCTTCACTAAATTTGTGAGCCACTGTCTTCTTCTGCGTCAAGCAAGGACCTAAAATGTTTTCGTACAACACATTGCTGTCATGAGAAACAAATCACGGTGTTCACGCCTCACTAATTTTTACTATGCACAATTAGGTATGAGTTACAACATCAGCGTGCCAAATTTTATCTGCCATGATTTATTGGGATATGGGAAAATAATAGTGAACCAAGAACACATTGGTGAAATCGGTTAAAACGGACTCGATTATTCATGTGATGTTTACTTGTACTTTTTAATTCCTCAATAAAATTACTTTTGAATCATTAAGAGCCCGCATGTATTATAAAGCCATTTAAGAACCAAACAACGATTCATCCAACGTTTTTCATCAGTCACGAAAAGCTAGTCTCCAGAATGAAGATACGAGGCCATAAAGTACAGGCTTTTTGTTGTCGGTCGTATGTTTCGCATAAGGAGTGTACAAGTGTGGTGGTATTTGGAAAAGAGTGCCGGGATCGCATACCTGATGGGCGATCAACTGCAAAGCTGCTCTTGTACTTCCAAGAGAATCTCGCTCTTCCGTTAACCTTTTAGCGTTTGTAAAAAACCACCGGTGGTTTGTATTCTGTGAACCCGAACAGTTGCTCGGTATCTCACGATATAAGTACGATGGACACACTAGCGCACACGCACACACAGGCGCACATCCGTGATGATACTCAAATGGTGGACGACTAAATGTTCTATCCAGCTTGGCCTATTATTCCTACGATAGAGTGTGTTCCCGTTTCTGAGCCTTCGACAAACCAGAGTCTAGACGTTAGTCCAACTAGACCGAATGCTGTCGTATATGCCAACACCGTACTTGTGTTCATTGTCTGTGTGTGTGTATGCAATCGTCGGCAATGTCCAGTGTGGTACACATATAAACGTGTGAAAATCGGATAAACTAGAGAACTTGTGACAATCACGTGATGAATGGATTGATAAAATCCCATGACGCACTCAGAAAAACAAAACAAAACAGAAATTCCAACGTCTAGGCACATCTTTCAAGCAGACTAAGTCCGTGATGATTTTCCGGTGCTAAGCCATACTTTGTTGGCGTCACAGATTGCCGATAGTATACCACCCTACGGAAGACCAATCTATGAGAATTTCAAAGTATAGATTTTTCCGTCTTGCAAAAATGCAACAGTGCACAGTGAGAACACACCCACATGCTTGCAGAATGTCATTCTTTGTCGAACTAGTGACTGTCAGGAAATTGCGTTTTATCGAAAGGTAGCGCGACGCTGCTGACTGAAAAATGCTTCAACAGTAATGTGATACAATTGGAGCAAGAGTTTTCCATCGTCCATCAAAAATATCGCATTGCGACTGAACGGTATTATTTGCAAGAAGACATCATTTCTCCTACTTTCCCATCCAAACCGTTTGTTTGCTTGTTCGTTCGTTTGTTTGTTTGTTTGTTTACGAAACGTGATTTTCTCGACAACGACTAACTTGTAGTCAACATTCGATAACCTAATTGACATTAGGACTGTCAAAATTGAATTATTTTTCAACAATCCACGCAATAACAGGGCGGTAGCATGCAATCAAAAACGAAATAAATTTATCGACTATGTGTCCCGTGAATGAAGGAGTTCTCTTTTTACAATTCCACATGGTTTTATGTTTTCGCTCTTGGACAGAGTAACGACTAGATGCGAATTGGTGCCATGATGCCAAACCGGTCCGGTTTAAATCTGGCAAAATCATATGGAGATAAAAACCGGAAAATTTCAAAATGATCTTAACGTTCATGTGTACGGGGGTTAGTCGAATAACGTCAGGGTGATGAAAGCCTAAAGTTGGGCAAACGGTTATCACAATAGACAAATATTGCAAAATATTTGCCAACTATCTCGTTCGATTTGAGTTGGACGGAAGTGACATTCTGGAATTGTATCTTTGATTGAATGTATGAGAGACTTAATGCTGTGGTCTCAGAAAGATCGCTTCTAGAAGAAGCTGTTACTGTGATACAAAAGGTTTGACAAGCAGGTGTAAATAAACCGAGTGAAATTCCAAATTTTTGTTGAAATAGGTGCCAAAGGAGCGAAGCTGCATCAAAAAGTTGAATTAGGCTACAGGTGAACCTATACCAAGAATCTCCATATAAGTGTACCGGCCAGTACGGTGCGAACGACAGGTGTTCTTCATCAGGTGGAGTTAAAATCTCGGTGGATAGGGGAATGAAATGAATTTCGCTGACTCGTTGCGTTTCATTCACTGATGCTACATAGTTGGCTATTATGCAGGAAGATACCCGTTTTAGCTGCCCATAATACCTTGGTGTATATGCGTCGAACACAGAGGCGGACAAAAGTGGGCGTATCCAGTTTTGCAAGTATTGTATTGCATTGTATTGTATGGAGTTGTATTGTATCACATTGTATTGTGTTGTATTGTATTGTATTGTATTGTATGGGCTATTGCGTTCAAAAAAGATGTCGCATTTCAGTCAAGAGACGCGAGGATAACGAATGAAAATAGGAAGCAATATGCACTGATCATCTTGCAAAAATCAGCATACAACTCATCGAGAAATAATCAGCACATTATGATGGGTTGCTCAGGAAATCGGCTGAAATACAGTCACGGTTTGTTAAAATTCGTGCTAAATATGGGACAGTGGAGTTCCTATGGATATTGATTCTAGAGGGTATGGGACGAAAAGTGGATCGTGTTGAAACATGAGAACGGCAAATTGAAAGATCGTTGTGCAGAGGATGCGTGGGATCAGAAAGAATTCTGTGAGCAAATTTCTCACATGCTGATAAGTGTTGATCACATAGATTAAAGGACAACTCAGTTGGTGGTAAGAAAGTCACACGGTTATTAATTTGTAGCCCTTGGCGAAGAATTTTAAAGCCCTTTCTCATCAAACCTAGAAAAATCACGGGAGAACAGTAACGAACGATTGGAAAAACATAATGGTATACAAATCGGGAGATGATGCTTTGTTTCACCTTGTAGGGCCCAAGCCTCCTGATTTGAAATGACAACGCTAGAATACTCTTAACGCGCGTAGACATGTGAGAAATGTATTTCAGATTTTTATCAATAATAGCTCCTAGATGTTTCACATAATCAACCCTGGCAAGAGGTTTTAAGCGCATAGAGGGGGGTTACACAAACGGATAGATACGGCTTCGGCTGTGTTCAAGATGCGACACTTGACAGTTCTTGATTGTCCGCTCCTAACTTTGTAGATGGTGCGAAAAGCACTTGTCACATTCACTGAGTGGTTTGACTCGACAAGGTGTGAACACACCGCGCTAGTGATTGCCTTAATTGTTCCTGTGCTCAACCAAGCCGGGAGGTGTTCTCGAACGCGATCGGACAGACGCCTGGTCGTGCGGCCAATATACCTGGTCCCACAGGAGCAGGTAAATGAGTACACACAGAATGAGGCTGCAGAATCTGGCAGTCTGTCCTTTAGTTGGAAACACATGATCGGTTTGGATGTGAATACAGTTTTTAACTGTGCAGCAAAGAATGTTCCACTGATTGAACTTNATGTGACAAGTGCTTTTCGCACCATCTACAAAGTTAGGAGCGGACAATCAAGAACTGTCAAGTGTCGCATCTTGAACACAGCCGAAGCCGTATCTATCCGTTTGTGTAACCCCCCTCTATGCGCTCAGAAACAATTTGTCCAGACTCTTAAACTTCCCTGGCCCACTTGTCATTATCCAACAAGTGGTCTACAACCTGATCATGTGACAAATTGACCAATTACACATACACACAAACGCATTCTTAGAGTTGTGAACTGATGTGAATGCAAACGGACAATTTCCCTTGAACCATCTCCAGACCATATTTAATGTTATGTATTGGCATGAATACGAATAACTGAAAACGAGCTTGTTCGCCACGTTGTGTTGTTCTCAATGTGTTCAGTGGGATTTTTCAAACGTTTAAAGAGTTTTTAAGTTGATGAGAGACGTTTCTGATGGGTAGGCAGATCGAGAGAGAGAGAGAGAGAGAGAACAGACATTCAAAACTCTAAGAAGCGTTGAGATCTAAACCACCTCGCGCAGAGAAATCGTAAACCGAAGGTAGGTTGTTGGAAAATCTTTGAAAATCGTCGGTGTTCGAAACGGCTTCGGAGAGGGCAACATTATCAGTATGCCTAAACAGATGACAGGGGAACCTGGTTGACAATTTGCTGATGTAAGTAGAGATAAGAATTCGCGAAAGAACAGCACCATATGGCACTCCTGAGTTGTTAGTCGACGATTTCGAAAATGTGCCGTCCATTCGTGTGCACTGGCTCGGGTTAGTAAAGTAATCAGAAAGCGATGCTAATAAAGACCTGGGACAATCAAATGTTAAACTTGACTGAGATCAGGCCAACTGAAAGTTATGACCTTAACGTCTTCGAAGAAAATGTACTCATTCAGCCTCTGATTAGTGGTCTTTATTTTACGCTCGCAACTAAAACCATATCGACTCCATCCTACGATTGACAGTTACCACCCGCTTGACCGGAGAACCTTTCGAAGTCTGTCATTGCACTTTAACCTTCCATATCTATTACCAACGTGAGAGTGTCAAACCCGCAGATCAAATTTTGGTCTTGGTATTTGTCGTTTAGAATGCAAAACTTCATCACGCACATCTTCCACGTTCCGTGAATGAATTTCACTTGTGTAGAATTCTAAAAAGTACTCGCTTTTCCGTGAAGCTATCAGAGGAAATGACCCCCATCAAAGAGTCATTTCCAATTTGTTGCTCAGTGACCTTGGGCATGGTGAACTACATACGGAGTTTTACAACTGCATCCGCTACTTGAGTGCCGTCAAAGCGGAAGTAGATAGGAAGGCGGCAAGGTGAAACATACTTGACTTTTAACGACCGAATCTTGTTTGTACTTGAAACGATTTTCTCTTAGCGTGGCACATCTAGCACCACTTTGATTTGCTTTGCGTTGTATAAACAAGGTGTGTGTGATTGATTAGATGCTACAGATAGAAAGTCTTTCGGCAGCCTATAACACATCGAAAAGATGGCCCACTCTATTTCGTAGGCTGCCGCGGTTATGCGATAGTTCCTCGTTTCCTGAGATAGTACTAACGATTTCCAATGGGCCTTTGGGCGAATAGTGCTCGATTGCCTAGTCATTGGCTAAACGATGAGAAGTGGGCTGATGAGTACTCAAACTTTAATCATTTGACCTTGATGGTTGGATGCAACTGTTATTTGCGGGGCATTGCTATCTGTGTTGGTGACAATATTGGTAGTTCATATTTGGCTCTATCAATCGACTTATCAAATTCCCCTTGATGCGATCCATTTGAAGTCAATAATTCAATAGAGAAAAATGATAAAGCGGAACCTGGCAAGAAAAAAAAACGGTGTCAAAAGATTGGCTGGCGTAAAGTTCACCCTGTTTACTAGGTGCTCACTAGTTTTCGCATGCTCTAATATGTTTTCACGGCGTGTGAGTATAACACGGTTCACTGGTACTGTTTGTATCCGTTTCGTCACACTTCCCGTAGAGGTCTAACACTTCAAGGAAGGCCAGTGCAAATTGTCACTTCTCGAACCTTAGTTGCGCAGCCTTCTTCGTCTTTTATGCGCTCCGCTGCTGGCGCTTTTTTTAAAAAGTGGACGACACTCTTAGCTGTTCCATTTATTTATGCACTTCAACCTGTCATTTTAATCTGTTTAAAGGAGTGCAAACCCAAAAGCCTAAGTCTCTTTAATTTAACGACCGAATTTTCCGAGATCCTTAGAAGATGGAACCACATACTAATACCTGCGCGATTTAGGCATAGGCCAGACACTTCTGATTTATCCCCAGAAATCACCGTGTCCACTCTGGTTAGAGCGAGGTGAACTGTATAAGTCGGCCACTCACCAGCACTTCCGATTGACAGCAACAGCACAGAAGCAGAAAACGAAGTGTAAATCCAAGCAGCGCGATTCCACCTTGTTGCTCACCGTAGAAAGTTGAAAACCCAGTCGGCTACTAGTTTCCGGTTCACATTTGTGCTTCATTGAGATCCTACCGCTGACATCCTAGTCCCTGTAGAAATGTAAACGATTCGAATAGTAGATCCACGGAAGTCCTCGTTCGCCTTATTCTCTATGCAGCTTGATCTAGTCGGTCATTGTCCAACCCACTGCTTTGAATTCTTCTAAACTATAACGCTACCAATACAACATTAAGCCACCTTGTGTCTTGCTGCATATTCGTTACTGACTCAGAGTACAATGACTGCATTCTCGAATTAGCGTGTTTGATTCTGGCCAATTATTACATTATCGACCAAATTCACTTGTCGATATCTGCGAGGATTCCGGGAGCTTTATACTACCAACAGGTGGTCTCAAATATTGTATAGTAGACACTTTGTATAGCTTGGAGCTCTGCCTCCAAAATCGTCGACTTTCAGTCAGAAACAGTAATGAAAAATGTGAAGATATTGACACCAATCATCTTGTGATTTGAGCACTTGGGATATATTGCTCCTGAAGTCAACAGAAAATCGATCCCGGTTTGTCAAAATGTGCTGAATATGGGAGAGCGAACTTATTATAGATATTGATTCTACACGGTATGGAACGAAAAACAGATCGCTTTGAACTGTGAGAGTGGCATTTTGGGAGATTATCTTGCAGAGCGAATGTGGACATGCGAACAAATGTCGATCAAACATTTTACTGAGAAGATCGTTCACTGGTATAAAGGATACTTGGTTAGTAACTGACAGTTCCCAGTGAAGAATTTTAAAGTCATTTTGGGGTAAAGCTCTAGAAATGACGAGAGGTCTTTTATCAATATTAATCCTTAGATACTTAGTAGAATCAGTTCTGGTTCGTGTTTTTGAGTTGATGAAAGGCGGTTCAAATGGGCAGGGTGCTCGGGAGACAGAAAGACAGAAATCGAAAGAATGAGTGAAACTTTATGACGTGTTGAGATTTAAATCAGCTTGTAAAAAGAAATCGTAGAGAGAAGATAAGTTGGTGTAGAGCTCTGAAAATCATCGTTGTTCGAAACGGCTTCGGAGAGAGCAATATCATCAGCATACTTAAACAGATAACAGGGAGAACTAGTTGATGAACCAATGAGAAGAGATACGGAGACAGAATAGCACTGGACAGCAAGCCCGAGTTGTTAATCAACGGTTTTGAAGTTTTACCGTCCATTCCTGTGCACTGGGTCTGGCTAGTAAAGTAATCAGCAGCCATACTAATAAAGGCCTAGGTCAACCAAATGTTTCTAGTTTATGTAGCAGAACAGACAGTGGGGTCAAATCAATTGCCAATGAATGGTCCAGGAAGGCGCAATGTGCAGATCTCATCGATGTGTCAAATATGATGAATAAAGGAGGCGACAGTGTCAAAAGTGGACCAGTTAAACTTATAAGTAAATTGAAAGGCTTCGTCGGGAAGATTCACAGAAAAAGGTAGCGAATTTAGCACTCCACGTTATCAGTTTCAGGTGGGAAGATTTTAGGCAGATGGAATGGAAGCGTTTAGTTGAGGCATCAGAATTGCTAAATATTGAGATGATGCTAATAATGACGGATCTGCAGCAGTCAGGGATAAAATATTAGCCTAGTGAACTATTGATCGGAGAGGCGAATGCATCAGTAACAGCCACAATACCGTGTCTTAAAAGATCCGAGTGCAGACTGTCAACCAACCAACCCTCGTGGTAATTTTAGTGATGCGGAGAAGCATACAGACGTCTTCCCTTGAAAAAAGGGAAGTGGCCTATTATCACCCTGTGCAAATATGACTGGAATGCAATTGAAACGACCGATGAAGGCTTGTTCATTACTGTCGACATCAGCAGAATATTTCGTATGTCTCTTCTTCATGCACAGCAGTCGAATGCCTTGCAATTGGGGACCTGTTGTTAGTACCACTCAAGAAATTCCTGGCGAATATGGTGTCGGCGCGTATGAAGTCAATCTTTGTCGCAGCAGAAATGTATCGCACACGTGAATTGTTACTGGGTTTGTAAGAGTGCCCCTTTCATCTTCTTAGGGCCCTCATTAACTGAGAGGAGTTACTATCATTTGAAAATAGTGAGGTTTAGCAGGGACAACACATATTAAGGATTGCATTGGTCGTCTCTGTGAAAAGCCGGACATTCTCATTCGGCAATTTTTCAGAAGAGAACCAAGTAGATGCACGTAAAGAGACATTTGAAAAAGAGTAAGAATGTGTATTTTATTTGTCTGCTTTGAAGAACCGGAGCCAGACCGAGAGCATATACTAGCCTTCAGCGGAAGCAGAAAATGATCATCAGTTAAGATGAGCTTGCATAGGTTCGGAGAAGAAATTTAATGGCCGTTGGTAATAAGTCTACCTGAAATGGAGTTTACCCTGGTGGGAGAAATGCAGAGGTCCGTCGGATCAAACAGCCACAAGTAGGGTAGATGCATGAATGACATCAGCCGTAACGATATGCAGACTATATTCAAGAAGTGGAACAACAAGTGATAAAATGGGGCCGAAAAGTTTTGCTGTTGTTTTATGAGTTAAAATGAGCTGTGTAGACGCTGGTTAGGAGCGAAAACTCTTCGGGTAACTGAGTTTCCAGGCCGTCAGTTCCGTTTAGGGGTTAGGCATAAATAATCTGTGACTTACTAGATCAGAAGGGGTTCATGTATGCAGCCCCACCGCATCAAGTCTTCATGCTCCTCTAAACTCTGTCCTGCCGGTAAAGTTCGAAGCTCTGAATAAACACGCGGGAATCCGCAATATCCTGATCCAGCCACGATTCATGTATACAAATGACGCAAGTGCGAGCATGAACCGACGATTGGGGTATCTGGGATGGATCCGAGATTTTCGTCAACAAAGAACGGTGCGCTAAAAGATATCCTGATAGGAAGGGTAAATTCAAGAGTTGTCTGTCAGCCAGAATGAGTGCTTCGTTTGTATGGGTCATATAGTTTACTCATGACAGTCAGTTGGGTTTTAAACCGCAATAAGTTCAAGGGATTGTAACGGCGATTGAATGCCGTAATTGAGCCGAACATCCAGCCAGAAAACGAGGTGATGACGCCGAGTTGGACCGCAGCCAGTCAAATAATGTGCATTTATCGAGAAAATGATCATTCTTTAATTGACGTGACACATTCAGATTTGTTAACTGAACAAAAGATGATAAATGGTAGTAGTAGTAGTAGTAGTAGTAGTAGTAGTAGTAGTAGCAGCAAAACCAGTTTCTTCCACTTCCGTCTTATTTAATATATGGACTTGCAGTCACTTGCAGTCGAACCTGTGACGTTCACGTCCAGTCAGCACGAGATTTGGGACCTGGTCAACGTCGGGTTCATCGTGGTTTAGACATCCAAATATGCTGTAACAATATTTGATAAAAGTGTTTGTTTTCTACAGACAAAAATTTAAGCTCCGCCTATGTTTCGTTCGGTCCAAGAAAATCACTCTTACTGGTGGTGATCAGACAATCCATAGGTGACTTTTGGACACGAAGTTAGCGGGTTCAAGTTCTGCTATCGCGGACGCCTTTCCCTCTTTCACAGACATTCACTGGGCGTGGAACTTTTCAAGACTACTATCTTTTATCTTTTACTTCTTTTATTAATGAAACAACAATGTACATCAATTTTCAGGAAGGGGGCCGCGGCCGGCAGAGGGCTACCAAGTGGGGAAGTTAGCCGGCGGTGGGAGGATTCGAACCCGCGACTTTCACGTCCAAACGCCACGACCTTATCCGTTCAGCCACCATCGGTCGAGTTTTTTGTGGCAGATAATGGAGTTGAAATATGGTTGGGAATATGGCCATCTACAGTATCACAATACTGATGGTCATGTTTCATTGTATTGAATCCTTCATTGACTTCGTTTGATAACCACTTACTTATTAGAAATACGTGAATATTGTGAGTTCTGTGACGCACGAGTTCAGTAACTCCACTTTATGGGTTTTTTATTGATGTCGATGATCGTCTCATCTTTGATTCACAAGCCCTCAGAATGCAGTGATGTTACACTGCTCATGTACGTAACGTTTATCACTGATCTGATTTCCCGGCACTACGTATTCCTACGCTAGCTTTGCCATGACTAGTCCAGTAAAAAGGCCAAGTCTCAATTTCAAATACTGCATAAAGTAGCATAAAAAGTACTATATCAGAGAGGCTGTTTAATGATTGGTCATTGGGATTAAATCTACGTGTTTCAATGTATTCAAACATTTGTTTTAGAATAGAAATCAGGTAGACTATCACCAGTATTTCTTATTCCAGAGATTCATATAGTCCAGTCGAAAATACTAAGGGTTTTAAGTGGAAAAAGATGTTGCATTTAACATTTTGTCGAAGTAAAGAAACGTTTGATGAAGTCAATTGTGTTATATTGGTTTTTCGGTTACTTTGTATAACCTTTTTCCAAAACCATTTCGTTTGTAACTTTACCGTAAGGAAGGCATTACCACAGTAACCCATGCCTAATACACGCTCTCATAACCACGCTGATCAAATATTCAGAAATTTTCAAAATTCCATAGAATGCCCCGTCATAGGCGTGTAACATTTTCGGGAATTGATTAAACTTGATTTGCTAGGAAAATAACAGTTAGCTGATGCGGACATGAGGAAATGAGAGACCGGAATCCGGTCTACCACTGGCTTCTAGGATTCTGCATATATCTAATTTGCTGAGTGGGCCACGATCAACAAGTTAACCCGTTTTTCTCACAGTCTGGGTACTACTTTGACTATAGCGTTTGCCCAAAGTGGATGGGAGAAATAGGCATAGTCCAATTACCGGGTGTGAAATGCTGTCCCACGTGGGCTAATAATCATATCTGAAATTTAGCTACTGATACCTAAGGGATTCTCAAGGTTCGACGCAATTCAACTGTTTGGGATCAAAGCAGTACAGATCTAGCGAATGGATCAATATTTTTTTCCTTTTGATTGCTTATCGCATAACTCAGCGGAATAGATGTGTGTGATTTGTGCAAACCAGTGCTGTTTTTGCTTTCACTCGCTACTCGCTCTGACAAGTTGCCGATTTTTAGTAGCACTAATTCTTCAGTCTCTATGTGGGTGATGTTTGCACTAACAAAGTCTTCATTGGTCAGCCTGTGTGGATGGAATGATACCCTCTGCATACCAATCAATGCTAGATGTTCCGCGAATCTCTGTCATGATTCGTGATATCTGGCGAGTATTCAAATCGGAAAGTCATATTGAATAATCAGACGAGCTTGTCGTGATAAAGCGAACGTCCATGTGGCATGATGAGTCGCTCAGTAGTTCAATCAGTTTCACTGCCGTCATTCTTACTATTAGTATTCCTTTCTCAACGGCTAGAACGAAAACGACAACAATAATAGCGACTGCCGCTGCTTCTAATAATAACACTATTGGTCTTGCTGTTACGACTACCGTTACTACCACCACCACTACTACTATTACTACTACTACTACTACTACTACTACTACTACTACCAGTTATAGTATTAATAGTAACGATAATAATAATCAAACGGCTGTGTTTACCGGCCAGTAATAGTAGATGAGAGAGCAGACCAACGCCATCACGTTTGTGCTAAAGTATAAGTGCACTGCCTTCTCAATCCATGCTAGTATAACTGCGTATGAATGCTGCATGCAATATTATTTCTATCAGCTTTAACGACAGCCTCAATTAGAGTAGTTCGGAGTTCACTACTCGCTGTTTGTTTATGCCCCGTACACTCCAGCGGCTGACCTAGGTTGAATCGGTTAGCCAGCAGGTACTTCGATAAAGTCAAAACAGAACGACTCAGATGAGTTCGATGGAAACCGCTCGATGACTAGGTCCTTTTTCCATTCCCAGTATGCACCAAGATTACATTTTTGACTAGCTCAACACTTTGGCTTTTCTTTCACGAATGCTTGTGATCATTGACGCAGGTTCTGCTGCGCGCTTCAACAAACGTGTGGGTATAGCTGTTATGACTTATGCCCTGGTGTGTGGCACCCAAATATTCTGCAGATTTCTTGCTGTCAGTGAGCTATTTTATATTTTCCACGGAAAGATCTTTGGGCTCGTGGATGCTCATTCTTTCACTTATGTACCTTGGTGATTTGACATGACTGGCTTCACAAACCACATTCTTCATGAGCCATCTCAGTCATCTTATTACATTCGCATAACTCAGACTAGCATGAGGCATCCAATCGGAATTGACTCTAAGTGTGCATTTTAAATTGTTCCATCGAAAAGCAAGACATATTTTAGTAGACTGATTTTTTATGGTATGCGCACGTCATACGGCCGATCGATCCATCGATAAGCCGTGCACGAGTTAGTTGGTGAATTGAAGTCACGCAACAAAACTGAACAGTTGTATCTGGATCAAGTAAGTATCCAAGTCTTCGTTGAATGCCCCAAGCGGAGGCACGTGCTCCCGTGTCCCCGGGCTACGATTAGAGGAACGGCCACGATTTCGGTGGTTGGCTGTGAACATGGTGGGGTCTTACTTAGCGAAAAATTGGTCTCGCAAAAGCAGCGCCCAAGTTGAGGATGTAGTGGATTTGCACATGAGAAACTTCCTGTCCACAGAATACTGCAAATGTCTGTTGATGGTAATGTGACCTCGGTTAGCTTAGCCAGCCATTCATTGAAGTCAAAAGCTTCATCTGCCTGGGAGACATTCCTCGTGAGAACAGGCTTGCGTACTGAATTTTTCAGCCACGGGCTCTTTTCCAGCTGCAATGAGGATTTGGGCTTCTGATCTGAATGGAACAAATCCAATATGAACTTGACGGCCCAGCACCTGTTCTCAAAGTTTACCGAACTCCTTGTTGCATTCTTGTGTCTTGAAGACAGAATCTCTCTGACCAAACGCTTCTGACTGGACTCACTAAAATACGACCCTCGCTTTAAGTTGGACATCCGGAAGAAAGTGTAGTTTATGATGAGCAGTCGATCAGGTAGCAAGGAGTCGGGGAGAGCAAACGTGTAGAAAATTCTAAACAAAAAATGCTCTTCTTTTTCATTCGCCTTGCTTTTTCGCTGGCGATCAGTCAACATTCTGATCTACTTCTTCCACTCTACGTAAATGGAATCCAATTTACTGCCAATGTGGGACCGCGATAGACGGCATCACATTTGACCACTCATTGCCCAAACCCTGCTAGATTTGGTTCAATTCGAGACAATTACGGTTCAAGTGCTCAGCATTGCCGCAATTCCAGTTGACGTTTCCGTTAGTTCTACGAGCCAGTTTCAAATCTGCACCATGTCGCTAGTGTTATCATAAGCATATATACATATATATATTCTATAGTAGAGAGAGAGAGAATGATGTTCGTTCTCGCAGCTCAGGTTCAGCAGGATGGTGTTAGTTTGTTCGCTGATCTGTTCAATTTGACTTCAAACGTCTTATCCCCTGCCGAGGTTACATTGTCAGCAACTTGACATTGGCCACAATATCATGTGCGCACAGCAGATTCCAACATTCCCATTCAGTATAAGCGGTGTGTACAAAACTCCCTTATGCTGCCTTGGGTTCTAACTAATGACGGGAATTTGCATGCAGAACGAATTCCAACCGTTCACCTTTAGTTTCGTCCGTAATAGCCCTAATTGCAGTCTTTTTATGGTCGTATCCATTTTTGTCGAGTGTTCTGAGTGACCTGTGCGCTTGTGTGTTTTCAGAGTCCACCGGACAAGGCCAAACACAAGTAGTAGACCAAATGTTCCGCTCAACCGGCATAGAGCTGATCACATTTTCCACTGAATCTGTATAGATTATAGCCCGATTAAGAATGGTACTTTTCGTCAGAATACGAATAGTGGTCACTTAGTTGAAAACAGCTTGTGGTGTAATAGAGACAATATGACAAACTGTTGCAACATAATTTGCTAAGCGAACATTATCTTTAGCATGTAGTCAAAGACATGAGTGTTTGGTGAAAGGTTTTATGCATTCCACGATAAGATGAGAATTCTAAACTTGTTCATAAATAGCACATAGTAGAAAAAGAATTCTTTAACTGCGCACTTTAAGGCCTACATGTTCTGTATGCGATCCGAACGTGCAATGCACAATAGCACATATGTGCTCGTGTTCACATCTCGACCAATCAGGTTGCGAGCTACTCTGGCAGTGCGTTTATTGGTAATCGATAAAGCTGGACATTGTGGACGGCGAATAACGTGGGCCGGGTTGGAAATTGACGGAAAGTATTAAATGTGTCGCTTTGTTTCATCGGTAACTGACGGAACCGGTTTGATGAGAGGCAATGTTTTGTTCTCTGCAAGCAGTTTAGAGGACAGCTTTAGAAATCTTGCACTGCTTGTCTCAATAACTGATTCCACAATCCGTGTTGAACGGTAGTCTTAATGTAATCATTTCGTGGCATGCTCAGAGACCTCCTCCGAGGAAACAAAAACACTCATAACATGTTCCATCAATGCCCACTCCATTTTCTATTGTTCCCAATCCACAAAGCAGTCATCATCGAGTACCAATAATCATGCCTCCCGAGTAGCTCACAACCTAACCTGTCCAGTTAGAAACGAGTGTGCACATACGCGTTAACGTTCGTTGTTCGTCTACGTCTTAGACGCACCCCATTACCAAATAGGACCCCCCTAAATTGCACGACTCCTCTGTTAGTTGCAATCAAGTCCATTTGTAAAATTTTTATAAAAATCATAGTGTATTACAAGAAACTCAGTGGCTTATTCACAAACGTTTCGAAAATTCTCCCAACTGGCGAAAATACTGGTCTCAACCGGTCTAAGCATTCTGGTTATCAGTTACTGAATTAGTGTTGCCAGTATCTAGTTCCAAGCTCTCTACAGCGTATTTTTAGGTTCTCAAAAGTCGTAGAATTTCCTGTCATTATAATCATTCGTCTTCAATTGTCCTGCACCTTTTCCCCGGTTCGAGTCCAGGCAACCGGGCAATCGTAGAAGAAAACCTATGCCTCTAGGGTTCTTAGCAACTTCAAAATCCTCTAGTTTACTGACGAAGTACGACAATTTCTTGGAATAGTGATTTTTTATTTGGAGCAAATTTCTCTCAAGTATTCTCCGATCTACGAGATTATAAATCATGTGAAATCAACACTCATCTCATCATTAAAAAACCAAGGAAACACGGTAGAATTGGTTCAACTTTTTGACAATAATCATCAGCTCTTATCCGTGACGTCAGAGATGGAACGCGAACCTGAAATAGACGGGTTTACGTTGAAAACCTTAATCATTGCGCTACCGTGTAGGTTGTCAATAGCTTGTTGAACTTCAGCACACGATGTTGGACATATCTTTTTACTGACTTGTACAGCCACCGGCCGTTGGCATGTGACAGCAGTTCCCTCCTATTTTAAGTGAGTATTCCTTGATGTTGAACGTCGTACCCAAGATCACAAAGTGATTTGTACCAATGGTCGTTCGTGCACGCATCTGTCAGCAGACTTTATAGCCGTCAACCACTATTTACTGTCTACAGTAAGAATGTATTTATTGTTCACAGACAAACGAGAGAGAGGTGCCGTTTGGTGTCATTCTACGTATGGTGAGGAAAATGTTACAACATGACCTTTGGGTGCATTCAGATTTTCAGGTAAGGATAAATGTCTATTCCCAATGATGTCCAACTTGCATTGAATTTCTGTATGTTCACCACACTGCCTGCATAGTTACGTGCCACGAACTAAGGACGAGCTGTACAGTCTTTTTATAAACAAGAAGGAAAAATGAGATAAAGTACTCAGGAATTACCACTACCACTAAAGGTTTTGAAACCAGGGGAGTATTAACCCTTA
>LUCM01001945.1:47857-76935 GCA_008360955.1 Fasciolopsis buskii | reverse complement strand
TTGTATTGGTTTACACCATTTGGTCAAAGGTTCATATGCGGCCCCTTAAATCAACTGACTACTTCGGTTTGGGAGACCGGTTATTATTAAATCTGTAGAGGGATCATGGGTTTCGATGCATAGCCAAAAACATTAGGATGCAGAACGAAGGAACTGATATGTATTATGAAGTCTGTAAATAATTTCGTTGTTTATTTCCTTTTTCGGTCATTGTACTCCTCCTTCACCGTGATCTAAATGGCACACAGCTTGTAAGTAGAATTGTGCAAAACGATACTACTACTACTACTACTACTACTACCACTACTATTACTACTACTGCTACTACTAATACTACTACTATTACTATTACTATCACTACTACTACTACTACTACTATTACTACTACTACTACTATTACTACTATTACTACTACTACTACTACTACTACTACTACTACTACTATTACTACCACTGCTACTACTACTGAAGTCCGAGTTCTTTTTAAATCATCGTGTATTTAACTGGCCGCGACCGCGACGTGCTGGATAAGACAAGAGAGATTATTGTTAACCAAAGTGCAATCAATTCTGGGGTACATGGTGATGAGTTTCGGACAAAACTTGTTGAGTTGATTGTCTTAAATCCAAAGGCTGTGAAAGTTGTTCCTGCAATTGTTTTTTTCTAATTTTACTGTCGTAATTTTGTCATCAGTACGAGGTAGACACCGAAACCAGAGCGAGCTCATATAAGGTTTAGTAATTGGGCATACTGAAATGAATAGACAAGATAAAAATACCCGTTGTTCTCAGTGCTAAATGTCATGTCAAGGTGTTAAACCAATTCAGAATTGGAGCACGAATAGATAACTCATTCGGGTGAACTAGACGAAGTTGGTAGAATGTAGATGCGATTGGAAAACTTGCTTTTTACTCGGTAGTTCTGTTCAACAAGCCAAATTAGGAAATACCGGAGAACCTGACCAATTCAATCTTCTCTGCGAAGCACCGGTTTTTTGATCTGATCATGTTCACACCAAACTTTCGTTCATCCCCAAAGCACCGTGGGGGTGGAGTGGGGATGTGTCCATCGGGACACTATTTCGACGCAAGATGAGTAGCAGGAAAGCATTCGTGTATGATGAGGTGATTGTGTTCGTATGACAAAATATATCCGGATTGATCAGGGAATTCGAAACTGGCTGCAGATCGACAGGCTAAAATAGGGAAAATACAGCTTCATTATTTGGCTCTCGGGGTCCATTGATTGTGAACTTCTAGATATTAAACACAGTATACTCTGAAAATGAAGACTTAATCATAGAGTGTTCAGGAAATGAGTGGATTTCGTGGCAGAAAAGCGAAGAGTTTGATTCAAGTAGAAAACTTCATGATCAATGGGAGTGGAACTTGGATCACACACATTTTATTATCCGTAGAGAAGACATTATCAAACGAGCTGGTAAAGGCATCTCGTACAGCTTAGTAAGCGTGAGTAATAGCTATAACACAAGCATCAATACATGGTGAATCCGTTAACCGATTAATGAGGGAAGCAAAGCGTGATATCTCTACTGCTGGACATTTTTCACACGCGGTTTATCAGCCACAAAGTTCATTTGTCGATTCACGACCAATGAACGAATGTACTTCCGTACATCTCTAACAACTGTGGGTCAAATAAACTTTAGGACGAAAATGGAAAGTGACCGTCGGATTAGCCCAGTCACCAGGATGTCAATAAAAACGATCTAGTAACTTATGAAATGGACGGTCTGTTCTTTGCCAATTCGACCATGCTAATTAAAACAGGTATGAAAATGAGTCGAACTTTCGATTCTTCCAGGCGAATTGATGAAGCTCAAATTAAACCTGGGGCAAGTTGGTAGTTGGCAAATAATTCACCAACCACAGTTCGCAAATCATATTTGTCAATAAAATCATGGACACCTTGTTTGTTCTCACTTTGGTCTTTGTCTTGTGATGGTTTGGATTCACGTTACTTCTTATCTCGTGTATGAGAGGACTAGGACAAAGTTGAATGTACGTGGCCGGGAAAAAGCCGATCACGAACAAACCCCCAACCATTCAGGCTAGGTAATCCTAGCCACGGTTGGGAGAACTCTCGTCCGTGTCAACACAAGCGCTGTCCGTGGATGGTGCTATTTTGTGACATGTGTCATTGAAAGAGTTGTTAGGCTATACTTTCACTATTGTCACCATCCAATCATCAGACGAGTATTAATAATCTAGTATGAATATTTTCGGATGAAAAGTTGAAAATTGTTTTCGAAACTAAATCACGAAAATATGCTCTATGAATCACTGTGAAATAGTAAGACTGGGAGCTGATTTAACATCGAAAACTATCGGGCCTAAACGAGACTGATAGATGGACCTGCCTTATTGTCCGATAACGAGTACGCCATACAGTCTCTTAGCCACACGTTCAACTCCGTCTTTTCCTTTGTTTTCAGCCTGGAATCGGCCGTTAATTACACCGCACGCCATGTCCCATTCCCGGGTCACACTCAAACCAATGAGCTAGGTTGTCGAAATGCTTGAAGCACGGTTTTCCATTTTTTTTTCAATTTAGAAGTCGCTAATAAAACAAAGCTCAAATTACGGGACCGTAGAAGGAAAAAATGGCGACTGTTAAGACGAAAGAAATCAAGAAAAGTCCATTTCCAATGTTTCACTTGCGGTTTGTGTATTAAACTGAACATCGACTGAAAAATTTTATTTTGCCTTAACTCGAAGAGCGTCTACTTCTGCGCTAATTACCTATCGTCAAAGTTCACCAACGGGTTTCGACGGGATCACACGATAACATGTTACATCCCTGGTTGTTCCTCGAGTACGGAACACTTGGCTGGATTGGGTTATCTATTAAAGCCTAAGACGGTTTTTCCCGGCATGTCATATCACTTGCCGCAGCAGTATACTGTTATTCGATTAGTAAAAGTGATCTATTTATGCATAGATAGTGTAAACCTCAGTTGGATTGAATAGTCCGCGTATTTTATCTCGGGTTATTCGAGATTCAGCTCGCTGAATTAACTAATGACAAGATTTTTGTCGTTTAATAACCTCGCTCTATGTTCTGCAGACCCAAACTGAGTTTACGTGAATGAACACACTTTGTTGGACAACGTATAAGATAAACCTGCAAATCACGTGCGAAATGTGTGGCCTACAAGTATGCCTTGATAACCCAGTGTGAATTTCATCAATAGGATTGTGTAGACATTCCAAACCAATTTGTGGTTTCCAGAAAGATTCCTATGTTTCCCGGACATTGACCCAGGTTCGACAAATGACGAAAAACCGGCAACGATTAAGATCGCATATCATTAGTTTTCAAATTTATTTATCCTTTATGCGTTTGTTGTGTTGCTGAGATTGGTTGATCTATGCACACACTGAAGCAAAAGACGTAAGCGCTAGCGTCACAGGATAGCACAGGAGCACACAGCCTGTGGTCTAGCAGGACGCGAACACTGAGAAGTCGGAGACACAATAGATCGGGCTCGGGTCCACAAGCCCCGTAGTCGCACAACGAACGAACCGGAACAACGGCTTCCTTGAGTGAGCAGCCACACAGAACAGAAAGTGCGGAACACGAACAGCTAGCTAGCACAAGCCGCTATCGGAAGAGAGAAGACGAACATAGGACACTGCTGCGCGTTTACTGGTGACCCACCAATACAAGTTAGGATTAAAGTGAGCTTTACATAGTTGGGTGGCCTTGGTCGATACGTGAAACAGCCAACCATAGAACGAGTTTTGATGAGTCCTTTTTAGGACATAAAAATTTTCAACCGCGCAATATTTAAAATAGCGTCAAATTCAAAATGCTAGGATAAAGGTGGGTTCTTTAAGAAAGTTAACAACAGAACTAAAATCTGCGTCACCAAAAACCCTGGAATGGTTACCGATCGTGACACTTCGTTTTCCATTTTTTCACATCACAAACTGACTTTCTTCTAGTTCACTGGAATGTGAAGAATGAAGAATACTCACGTGATACACAGTCACAGTTTTCAACTCAAATTATCCTGGTTACGAAATCGAAATACAGTGACGAATTGTAATAGCATGCTTTGTTGAAATAGGACAACACATTAAAATTGCACTAGCTCGTAAATAACCTGTGTGATGGTAAGGGTGTCGTAGCAGTTGATAATTGAGCAAACAGGGCATCTGAGAAGACGTCAGACTACCAGACAGGATGGGTTATTGCCGTCCATTTTCGAAGACATTAACGAGTTAACAAAAATCCCGGCTTTGATATTAAAAAGCAAGCAAATCAATAATTAAACCGATTTACAAAAACGATAGATACTTCTATGCAAACCACAGAGTAATTAGTGTGGTCAGTAGTGTAGCAAGTAGGTGCTCCACGCGTTCATTACAAAGCAAAAAAGTCACAATCTCCAGACTTTGGTCGGCTGCGTATATTTTTCTTTTCCAGACCACGCTCACGTGACATGTGACCAGCTGGGCATTTCCTGGCGGATTCGACCGTGTGCCGAAAACACTTGCTTTCGTTCTTTTCGACCTCCCTCTGGCTGTATCGATCCGATTGCCTTGAATGATGACTCAACCGGTCGCTCTCAGCCTGGAGAGTCGTGGTGTCTATCAGAGTTATGGCTCTGCTGCACCTATTTGTTGCTGCAACAGTTTTTTGCCTTTTAGGGAGTACTTTATTTCTTCCGTTGGCTGCTCCTGCTCTGTTCGTGCTGCGGGGTCGGTACATTCGTTTTGGTTGTATTCTCATCTAAAGTAGTACATCCAATTTGGTCGCGTGAGCTTGGCCATCCGCCGCCTGTTAAGCGCTGGCGGACGACGTACTCTTGAGAGTTAGGTTGGTTTCCAACTTGTTTGTGGTTGTAACGACCACATCTTTCCCATATAAGTTTTCGAAACATCCACCGGTCGTAGGCCTCCATTCTCTGTTTTTCTTGATCTAAGAACGGTATTCGCCTCAGTCGATGGTACAACCTTGTGACACCGCCTCTCATTGATGAGTGTGCCACAGAAATTCATATCACTCTTTCGGTGTTTGTGTACAGGCAGCCGAAGCAGAGTCGATGCTTTTGATCGGTGTCCCGAGTTCACCACGAGAAGCGGTCTTTCGATAGGTTGACCTCTTCCATTCAGTATTTTTGTCTTTGCAAAAACTGGCATGATATGTATTGTTTTGTGCCCCTTTGAGAACAGTGGCATTGATAGGTGCTCTGACAACAAACTGTCTGACTTGGCGTATACGAATGAGACTATATCACTGAATGAAGACCTGAATAAGTTGCAGATTTTTCTCTATCGTCTAACAATAGCTTAGATTTGTGCGGGATGCGTCTTGCACTTCAAGTGTGTAAAAGGCTGTTATCTCACCGGATTGACCGAACTTAGTTCTTGAAGGGGATACATATACATATATGCTAGAACTCCTTGCATACATGACGTGTTTTTGTTTCTGCCGCTTATCTGGTTCGCTGGCCAAGGTCAATATACCGTAACCACTTGTTTTCGATGTTTTCTATCCACTTAGTGAGACATCAGTTCTCGGATTTCGATTCCTCATTTAGTGCATCGACCAGTAATCGGACAAAAGGACGGCTAACTGTCAAGAGTCTACTTGTACGTTCAGTTTACATTCCGCGATCATTGAATTAAATTCTAAACGAGGTCGGTATGGTCATCCGTTAGCTGTTGAGAACATAATCTCAGAGGACGTTCTTGTATCAGTACTGTCCTCCGTGAAGTCTTGCCTTGACGTTTTGTGTCCTTTTCTTCCGTGCGCTAAGCGAGTTCTGGTGCTCATCATTTGTGCATTGTTCTAGGCCTGGCATGGATGTCCCGTGCCTTTCGTGTATTTCTGCAACTGCATCAATCCGATGGCACAAAAAGAGTCCCAGTTTTTAGGGTGGAAACCAAACATTTTCTGTGAAGTAGATCTAATATTTTATTTTATTCAGACGTTAACCGCTTTGTCATATACACATCAAAAACGTGAGTACTGTACCACTCCATCTGGTCTTATCAAAGGCTTTAATTTTACTTAGGAACTTAGAAGATATACGTGTGACTGATTTTCAGAAAGTACCGCGGGACTTTAATTTAGTTTTCGCAGGAATGGGGAATAAAGGTGACACAGTGCGGAGTTTTTCTGTCAACTCTCTCTCTCTCTCTCTCCCATAACACCAATTAGTCCGAGTATTCGTACTTCACCGGCCAAAGGAGCAATATTATGCTTTCGTGTATCTTCAGTTACTTGTACGACCATGACTACAAATGGGCTAGCGTAGATGCCACGTGACTACTAGATGAGGACTCGGGCATTTCTAGTCGACTGGTTTTGATTGATTTTCGGCTTGCCCGTGAACTCCACAGTGCGGGTTAGCTAGTCACAACTTTAGATCCCAACTGAGAACTGAACTCAGTTTCATAATGTAAAATGCATTAAATCGGAGTCATCCGGGATTGTGATCCATCTGTTGATTTACCGTAATAATCCCGAGCTCCGTTCAGTCGACAGCTTGCTTCTCCACTCGCACTCGCAGATCTATCTTGTGTGAAGTCTACTCATTCGAACTGACACAAACTTCGTGATTAATTTGCCGAAATTTGGAAGCTGTTTGGGCCCATATCTTTACCGATACATCAAAACCTGGCTGTAAAATGTACTGAAGTGTAAAATCTTTACGATATGAGCCCGCCAAGAAGAAATGTCCAAATTTGTTGTACGATATTTTATGCTTCTTTTCAAACCATCGTACGTATAATTAAATGAAAACACCCGGGAAAATGGCGGTACTGCCTTGGTTGCTGAATCACAACATTTAAACCAGTCCAACGGAACGTGGTAATTGTGCAAAGTCAATCAATAATTATACAAGTCCGGATATTCATTTCTTTTATTTATTTATTTAAGAATTCTGCCTCGTGTCCGATAAGTCAGATAAACCAGGGTTTGGCAAGTGAATGGCTGTGCGCATTTCACATATTATTGCATCGCTAAATCAAACATGGGATTGTGTGCAATTAGATTTCGCGTGTAACTTTCAGTCATGGATTAATTGCTCCCTTCCGACTGAATGGCGATAGTTGAACATCATTAACTGTCTGAATGAATGGCGCAGAAGCGATGTAAACCACGTGACTGTGCCACACAAATTAGAACTGGTGTATTTATCACTAGGTGGATCATTCTGACAGGAAAACAATTCATAAACCACAATATTTGGATTTTGTTAAGCCAGTGAGTAGACGTGATAAGTAAGCTGAAACAAAATCTTGGTTTCTTCGTGAAAAAAGAACATGTTTAACGCATAACATGAAGTGTCAATCTGCTATCATTGCTCAGGTCTACCAAAGTTGAAAAGCTTATTTCCACCACGGGCCAAAGTGGCTCGATTCAGTTTCATTGGAAACGAATTGACGTCCAGCTGCTAAATTTCAGATGAAAATGTTACGGTGAGAGCGACCAGACAGCGAACACGGTCGTTTTCGATGCATTTATTTATTTTTTTAGTTAACACGACCACATATTAAATAAGTCATAGGCTTGTACAGTGTGCATGTAGTGTGCCGGTAGCAACTGGTCGCGATATGTGGTTTTCACGGGAATTCTTTTCACCAGCTGTTTCCACCACTTTGATCTGGGCTACCTCCAAACTGGGGGATTGGCACAATCCTAGAGCACAATGGGCGTGCCATCCCTGGCATATTCCGTTTATTCAATGCGGTGGACGAACGCACAGACACGAGAGAAAAGGCTTTAACTATATTCTGGGTGGTTTGTCATTTTCCAAATACCAGTTTGGTCTGAAGCTGTAGATAACTGCGGTCCACCAAGTGCCTTATTTTTCACTCAGCTCGAGCAGATCTGTGGCCCAATATGCAAATGTTGTGTTCGTAAATGGAACATTGCTCGCCAAAGTGATTTCACAAGCTGAACCCTTGTAACCGCACTCGGAATTTGCTTCGGCCAAACAAAGCCAGTTTACTGTATCAGCTTTTCCCGTGTCCAGAGAAGACGTTTGGAAGTTCATAATTAGATAGAGATGACAACCAGAACTAAAGTAGAAATGACAATAGCTCTTCGTAAAACAGCCCGAAGCAGTACGGTGCTGTAGCTACGGACGTGCAATCATCCCCATATTTTTGGCACCCGGCTTCAGCAGTTGCGTTATTATGATTATGCGTTTACTGATCCATGTTAAACATGGATTTTGACTGATCATCTTGGTTTACAAGTTACCATTGCGTTGCCTAAGGTGACCATCGATGTAAATATCAAACCGGAAACTGGTATGGTCCGGTTTCCAAGCATAGATGTTTTGACTAATGACTCGATCTATAGAACTACAGTTCCTTCTCCCCTTCGAATTGACTGCACACTATGGATTCATTGAACGTGTTCCCACCGTAAAGATTTTGGCTCTTAAATGATTGTATTTTTTATAACTTAGCTCGGGACAAGTACGGTGCATTGCTTTTGAAGGGGTGATCAACCGCAATTTGTCGTTCCGTCCCAAGGGAGTGTCTAATCCCGAGGCATTTATTAGATGACTTATTTCGACTAGCAATCGCTGGGTTAAACCTCTTCAAAGTGAGTCTGCCCTGTTACATAGTCTCACAAACAGCACTATACAAATGCGTTCTGCACTCGACGTGCGATCTTAGGACACCGGTGTGTTCATACCCCCATCGTCTAAAGTATAAAACAGGATGCCAAACGCGTTAAACCAAATTGGAAACAGTAGACCAAACAGTTTACGAAATTTCATTAACCAAAAATCAAATGGAGATGAGCAGCCTGTTTGCACATTATTCATCTATAGACCGTCACGGCGGTGTAGATCTACCGCCCGGCTTACGCAACCATTCGCCCAGTTTATCGTGAAGAGACTTTCGAATTCCAAAGAAATTCCACATCCCATTGTTTGGCCGATCTGTTGTTCAGTTGCACATTCATTCTTTTGCTTGCCGATTTTCCGTTCAGTTTGCAAAAAAAAGAAAACCGTGCTACATGAACCTAATTTTCATGTAAAAATTCACTGTGTGTTATTATCGCTCAACTCACCATTAAGAAACCATGGAAGCACTCACTGTACAGCTGTTTCATCTTTGTTAGGAATCATCAGCAGTGCACATCCGCCGCGCCCTAATTGGGTGGCGAACCCCGAATGAACGATTTTTTTTGAGTTGAACGCCTTAACAATTACGCTACCGGGCAGGCTTTGAACGATTTTGTTGAACTTCACCACAAGATGTTACACCTATCCTAATTCGCTTACACACACATACATATCTGCTTGAACTGTTTTGATTTGCATGCAGAAATCATGGACGCGGAAGAATGCTTCGAATCGGATGAAAATTGTTCATCGTGAACAATCCGTCAGAATGAATGGACGAATGAATTCGACCGCATCAACAACGTAAAATTTGATACTCATATTGTGACCTTCATCCTCTCGTTTCTTTCGAATTGTGTTTGGAATAAATTTAGAAAATCACAGAAATTGACATGCTTCCTGTCAGCTGACCGTTTCTATTTAATTGTCATTCAACAAACCGAAAGACGGATCGTTGATTAGCATTCAATTTCCAGAGTCCAAGAAAACTTTTGGTAGATTGTGGTACTGCGTGTAAGAATTGTTCATTTTGACGGGCTTTGAAAATACCTCATGCACGTGATCCATGGCTGAGTACGGCCGACGAGTCATTTGATAGGGCTTTGACATCGTAAATGAAATGAATAAATTCGGAAAACAAAATGTCCTTTACCCGTATAACAGTATGGCACAAGATATGCTGAAGACCTTGTGGTTCAACAGTTTGGGAAAGTGCCCGAGTAGCCGAATACCATGACCTGGATTCCACAACTCCGATTGCCAAACAGCCAGAAGCACTCAACAAAAAGTGAATAAATGTGCGCAACGATCCACGCGAGAACGAATGAAGTGTAGCGTAAAATTTGGTGATTCTATAATCTTGTTCACGTGCGCTAAAAGTTTATGCATTTGGGGAAAGCTCAGGTTAAAAAAAGATAAGAATGAATCTGAGAAGGGTGACTTGGCATTTGTATAGTGAAAATTCCGTATCGCTGAAGATGGATTCTTTTTCCCAAAGTTACGCAGGTAACACTCGACGGTATCTGACCTGGTGTTAGTATAGTGACGCCCAGTGTTCTGAACATCACAATTCATTCCCATCACAGTTTCCACACTTGTGATTCCCGCTTCCAATATTTGCTAGACAATGTCCTAATCAGGTTTGGTGCATGATTGTTTATCTAGTGTGTCGCCGCAGATAAGCAAGCATACCATATGTACTTTCGTGACAAATTGCTAGCGTTAAACGATAGAATAAGAGACTGTGATACACTGTAGCCCGGGACCGTTGCCAAAATGACCCAGTGAAACGACAGGTGACTGAGTTCCTTTTACAGTTTCAGCGTCATGTGTAACGGGTTTGCCCACCCAAAATAGTGCAGTGAGTCTTACAGGGTACAGAGTATGCCCCTACTATTGCACACATACTTCAGACAACTAACAGGGAAAGCAAAGTAATCAAAAATGAAAAAGCGAGAAGCCTGACAGTTAGAATCTAACGTCTTTTGAGTGGAAGAGTCCGCGTGACATGGTTCTTCTCAATCCGTGTGGCAAGATCGATAAGATCCGATCGGATAAAATCGCAATGAATAGTCTAACCAGCTCCCATTCCTGATATCAAATAACAATAATGATAATAAGAATAGTAATAGAAAAAATCACCAACTGAATCGGGCTACTTCATCCTCCATAGAATTTAGCCCAACGTCTCCCTGAGAAACTACTGTCAACATCTGTTCACGGGATGCTCCAAATAGTTGTGTTATTTGATTTCGTGGGACCGTACTTCCGTCAATTTCACATCTCGTTCTGCCATTCATGGACAAACACAGAAGCAATTTTATCGATCCCCTTATCACATAAAATGAGCAAGACAAGTTTTTAGGTTGATTCCAGCATTACAAACAT
Organism: Fasciolopsis buskii; assembly: GCA_008360955.1. NCBI lineage: Eukaryota > Metazoa > Platyhelminthes > Trematoda > Plagiorchiida > Fasciolidae > Fasciolopsis > Fasciolopsis buskii. The sequence continues at coordinate 65,924 of LUCM01001945.1, read as the reverse complement.
GACTGCACAACCACGCACAAAATAGAGAAAAACCGAGAACATATTTGGGTCCTCACTCAAGAGCACAACGCCAGTCACATATTCTAAATCAATCAGGCTGGGGCATAAAACAAGTTTTCGATTTGTGGTTCAGTCTCCGCTAAGTAGTCACACTGGACGTTAGAATTACCAACAAAGACGATGATGTCCATGGAAAGCACAATCCGAAACAACTGAGATAAATTTGGAAAGAACTGGTCTTTCGCCTCAGGTGAACCGCAATCAGTGGGCGCATGGATTGAGGGGATCAACAAGCAGCAACGTTTCAGTTGACTGCCTTTGATGAGTAAAAAATCGGTCACCAAAACGACTACTGATTGGGATCAAGGCCCTCGTGATCCGAGTGATCCCAACACCCGCCAGATTACGAGCACTGGGAACCGAATCACCTGACATGTGAAAAGTGAATCGAGAGAATGCCGTTGTGCTTGGACTACGAAGAGTGATTATGGCAATGAGATTGTGCCCCCGTGTTTGGGAGTAGTACATATCTACGTTTAAAGTATCAAGACTTCTAATCAGGACAGCTTGTTGTCCTAGCTGGTTTGGTATGGGTTCAATAACAAATGGTGTGAAGTTTCTGCTTTTGCACCATGTCTGGAGATAGGAAATGGGAGAAATTCAAATCATTAAATTATATTAAGTATTAACGAGGTTTTAATCACCAAGTTTTCGTTTAGGTTACACGCACGCCTCATCACCACCCGGGGTAATATTGTCGTTACCAAGATTTAGTTGACTTTTGTTCGACTGATGTCATGGTTATATGACATTGAGAATTTTTCTCAAGTAAATGATTTACACACCTCGAAGGCCGAATATTCAGCTTTCGCCTAGCCGAAAGACCAATTGTCAACATGAAAAAATCTATACAATTAATACGTACGGCATATGGTAGTGATAAATCATCACTCCATGCCTTCTTTCAATTGTAAAATTGCAGTTTCGAGGTTCTTTAAGAATCTAGCCAGATTAGGAACCGTAGAACAATTACTAGTCCAGATGCGTTCGTGAACACTTCCAAAAGTAGAACGCGGAACAGACGGGGAAATACATTTCGTGAAGTGTTTGTGCACGGGATTAGGACCGTCAGTGAGTGTTATTGTGAAAAGCTTCTGGTAAACACTACAATAGGACAGGAACTTGCGAAGTCTAGTGTTAAGCTGAGGTCTTTCGACAAGCGGACAGGGAAAAACGAGACGCACAAGCCCAGAGCCAGGGAGACGGAACACACGAGAAACAAAACAAAACGTTTGATAAGATGTATTGGTACGGAATGGAATTTGAGACACGAAGCTTGGAAAGAGAGATATCTGATTTTTAGCAAAAATATGATTCACATGAAGTGACCCTGTAAGAATTTGGTCCAATAGATACTTCATCGATCCTTGAGGATTCACTTGTTCCCCCGTTAACAGATATTGGAATGCAAGAGTCATTAGGAACCGAGCGTTTTACGTGTTTCACTAGAGAAAAAAAATAATGCCAACACATTCACGGGGATTAATTGGCAAACTACATTCCGTGGACCATTCTGCACGCTTTTTGCTGTCGTTTTGTTGAACCAAAAACGAAAAGCCACGAGAGCACAATAGACCAGGTACTGTTTATTATTTTCCGTGTCCCAGATAAAGAGTTTGTGAACTTGTACTCTGCCTTCAAAGACGTGCAAGCGAAAAAAAAGAAACGGGGATAACATTAGCGCCTTGCTGAACTCTTAGAGTGGAGTTAACAAGAAAGGAAATGGTGCCATTGTCAGGTACGAAAATGGTCAGTTAGGACCGAAACAACGGAAGATTCTATACCTGGATAGGACAGGAACGAGAGCACTTTGTGCCAAATGACGCAGTAAAAACGCTATGGCAGTCAAGAAAGCAGTTCATAACTACTTTGCTCTTGATATTGTTACTGCTTTACGTGAATTGGGTACCGTTGCATCCTTATTGATCTGGTGGATACTTAGTGATTAGACTTCCTAAGTAATCGTGAAGCTGGAATCTATAATTGCAAATTAGCAAAGATTTTATTCGTCATTTTAACCCTTAACTTTTCTGCTTAGTTAGACCACTTGGTCCGGTTCATTATGTCTATCGAGTGGGTTATTTGAGAGTGCCAGGCTTCCAAAAATTCCCTCGAGTGTTCCGCGGTAGACTGATCGAGAATTTCAGCTCTGCCCAAACCGAAAGTATGCCTTTCTTGATGCTAACGAATTGAAATAAATGAAGAGACATGCGTCACGAGTCGTGTTGCAGGCAGTTTGTATTCGTTCGCTGTTTTGATAAGCTTTTCATCTAGTTTGGTCGGTTTAAACCTGGGTAAAGTCCATACATTTTGGCTCCACATGACGTTTGCTTCCACATTTAGAAAGATCACAAAGTAGCTCAAAGTGTTTCATTCCGACTGGCTGATGCATATGGTCGTGCCTGATCGCAAAGCTACATCGTGTAAATCGTCTCCAGAACGACAGACTGGAATGGCACTTTTGCACATCGTACTAACTGAACTACATCAGCCGAATGAGTATAAAGACCTGATAATATTAACCAGTTGATAATTTGTATTATTCGGTAAATGTTTAAGGAACACATGGTGCCAAAGTAAGTGCTTTTCATGTACGTTTGGTCGATAGCCGTGAAAGTAGACAGTCAGTTTTTGTGGTTGAATGGATATCCAGCCGTTCGACCTTCCTTGTTTGCGATCAACTTAATATCACAAACTATGAAAAAGCCTTGCTCAGTGTGAGTAAATGCATTCCTGTCTAAGGAAAGTCTAGAGTGGACTAATTTGAGTTATCGAATTTTAGTCGAACCACGAAAATAAATCCTTATTGGCAAGACAATAATCAATAATTGTGAGTCGATGTTACCTGTACAACTCCCGGCTTAGAAGCCTAAACGAGACAGTGTTAACCCGGTATCGGACGATCGCCAAGCAAAGGCGCCAATCAGCGGACCAGTGAACTGGCATTAGTAACTTGGGTTCGTAACGAGACAATAATAAACACACACACAGCTGAATGCGAAAAAACGAAGCTGACCAGTCGAATTTTGATTGGTGGAAAAAACACTAAAATGGATAGCAATCAAATCGGCTTCGATGTATGCATACTTACGCCATGATTGGAAGGTAATTGTGAGCAGTTTATTAGATTTTTGTCAGACTGATCTGGTTGTTATCGCTATATTTGAAGGTAAAGTGCAATATCGGAGAAGAGATGGAATCAAATGAAGACTCCATAATCCATATCAGACTCGATTCTCAGTGTTTTTTTGACTAAGCTTGTCTTTTATGTGGTACTTAGATCTGAGACAAATATTCACTCCAGTTTCCACAACCATTAACCATGTAACAAAGCCCTCTGGTTTTGGCTTCCACATCACAGTATCGCTCAGTCAAATTAGAAAAAGAGAACGAGGAATAATGAAAAATCGATTGCCATTTGAACAACTATGAAGAACAGGAAGGAATTCGAATGCAGGAACACCACTCACGTAGACATTGAACCATATCATCCAATGTCTCCGCTCACTCGCTCCGTCCTGGGGAGGAGCATTATGTGGACCCAAACCCTGTAGTCTAAATGCACTTACACGAACCAATCCACCGTTTAAAGTCTTCCTACCTTTTTGCCATGTCATCGATCGGACACCCCGACCCTTCCTATAACCATACAGGCAGTGGTTCTGTGTGCGCGCACAAAACGGATCCCAGCCACCTTCCGTTATTCAGATTCAATGCCTAACTCTACAGTTACTGACAAAGTTCGTTCAATTCTGCAAAGAAAACGGCATTTGAACACCAAAAATATTCACATATTTTCTACCTTCAACGGCCATGTTTCGTAACCGTACAGTAATATCGACCTTACTACCTCTGAACTACGACAGAATATTACTTAAGACCCAAAGACGTACAACTACTTCGTGAGATGTAACTACCCAAAGAACCAAATCTGTTTCCCTCATCCAATTTTCCCCCACAAGAACAAGATTCGGGTTCGAGCACGTCAAGTTCTGTAACAACAGTATTTGATACGGTAATGATTCAGAACGTATCCCAACAGATACTCGTACTGTCGTTCAGGCCATAGAGGAAAACCAGCATATAACTTCGGTCTTCATTCACTAGTACAACATCATCCGTGTGTTTCTTATATTTGTCTCGGTAAAGTGCAGTGAGTTTATCCAGAGAGCAAAAAAGAGAGATACTTCGAGATGTCAACATTTCGTATTATTCTTGTCAATCACATGCTCAAGACAATCTGACGATTTTAATACATGGGTAGTAAAAACATAATCTGATGAACGGGCATAAATGCTCGGAAATTCCAATCAGGAAATTGGAATCAACTCCATCACAGATGAGTTGAGTGAGTCAATATCTTTTGTGCGTATAGTGTTGGATTACATAACAACTGTGAGTCGACTTATTGTTTGTTCTCCTGTATGCGTCTCCGCATTCATACGATGAGATTCCTGTTTTATTGGCTATCAAAAAATCGTGTGCCATTATCTTAATCAGCCACGTCGGAAAGTGTTCAAACATCCGCTGTGAAAGACGGCGGTTCGTTCTGCCCACGTATATGGCATCGCAACCGAATGCGAAACAGAATTAACCAAACGAAGATATCCACGTTTGTTCAGGTCCATGTTCCGCGTGCACCATAAGAATTATTGTTGTGCGGCTGGCAACTGTTCGATTTAAGGCTGACCTGAGCATGTGACGCATTTACTTTAAAGGTTGGCCATCCTCACTGGCCAGTTTAAGGTAAACCAACTTGTTTCGGCCTTTACATATGGGATTGTTTTGGGGCCTATTTCAGCTGTGCCGATGAATGGATCTCCTTGGCACACCCTTCAATGAGAGGTAGTTCTACAGAATTGACCAAGTTGAATTCCACCTTCATGCCAAGAGGAACGGATCGCGGGTCCACGGAATGTCTCCATATGTCCCAAGATTTATCGCGGAGCGTATATTTGGTCAATACGATCGCGACCGGGACAGAAATCAAAATGATTTTCACCTATACACTTTTTGCGAATACTAGGTGATCAACCGAGGATAACACTTGCGAGTCAACCTCAATAGCGGCCAGTCGAACAGATTTGACCACCACATTATCCGGACCAGTGAATAATGTCCTGTCTAAGACCAAAATTGAAATATCATAATTTCTTCCCTTCAGAAACTTTTAAATGAATAGTCCATCAACACGGTTGACATGATCTGTTAAATGACCCCAGGTGCGAACAATCTGCGGATGTTGGCCACTAGAAAATTTCACTGTACTTTCATATACTACGCATGCATATGCACACACCACAACGATCGCTGTCTGACACACGTGAGCGGTCTGCAGTTGATTGTCACGGCATTTCCACTGTCATTTTCCAAAAGTTAGAGCGACAGTGGATGTTAGACAACAAGTAATTCGTCGGCACGTTACGTTCTAGCGTTCAGTAATCCATGGTTGGTTGCGGCAGATGATGGGCGGGCAGTCTGCCGTCTGTATCGGTTTAGCCATCGTTCGTTGCCTGACTCCGCATCGTGTCACAATGAGCCAAACAAACACCAGTCCACAATTCCATAATCCGGATCGATATTGAAGCACCAGTTTTTTGCCAAAAGCCGGTCCAGTACGTCCTACCGAAAAGATGGTCCGGATTTCGAGGATGAAGACGACAAGGTTATCTCCCCAACCATCCGCCATCGGAATACTAATAGTACCATTGGTAAAATATAGTGCATTTGTTTGATCGAATCATTATTAAATATTATAAAGCAGGTTCAAATATTTCCCTATCTATCATACAGAATTTGGAAAACAATTTGTGAAGAAAAAAGTTTGAACAATTTTCGGGCAATAACAATCAAATGTGATGCTGATAACCATGGCAACCAAGACCGTGTGATTATTATTATTATTATTATTATTATTATTATTATTATTATTATATCATTTACTGGCTTGAGAATGATCCAAGAGAAAATAAATCATAAATCAAAACTGGTTATCAGAAGATTGAGTGAGATAGTTCTTGTACAAAAAAGTATGCAGAGAATGAATCGGAACTCGGGATAGATAACCAAGCGGTTAACATCACTGTTTTCTTACTTCAAGGTCACGGCTTCCAAACGTCCCCTCGCCGGTCAATCTACTCTTATGTCAACCCTCAGTTGGTTGTGAACCCTATTCTGAAGCTCTTCGACAAAGAGCTTCTATGCACACTCCTGACGCCATAAATTTGATTCTGGCGAGATATACCAATTCGGAAGGATGTTTGAACAAGAGTACCCGGTACGCATACCTGATTAGCGACAATAACCGCGAAACCGGTCCTATGCTCCCTGGCAAATTTTGTTCATTCATCCAGATACTGCTTACCACTATATATATATATATGTTGCAGTCATTTTACTAACAAAAGAAAGCATGAATACAATTTTTTTAAACACGAGGTGTTGACAGAGGAACAGAAAGGCAACCAGTGTATAATGGAAGCAGCCGTCCCTTCCACGAAAGTCAGGGACGGTGTTCTCCAAATACTGCACAGTTCCGGTATGAAGTACGCTAGGTTTACCCCAGAAATAGGACTAACATTAAACAGTCCTCTTCAAAGAGATTTTTTGGGTAGACCATAGGTACAAAAGCGGAAATGGTTGGTTGGGGAGAAAAGCATATCCATGATCTTCAAAGTGATTTCCGTGTTGAATAACAGAGAAGGAAGACCAATACTGGGGGGTATTAACATTTTCTATTACCATTTTCAACCGCTTACGTAAAACAATCTAAAAACGACATAATATTCATTTATAAAATGAAATAATCGGGTATACTTTACATTCGAAACGACACAATTGATAGCATTCCCAATGCAAACGCATAATCTCTGTTAATAGCTTTCGCATAACAAGAGCTGAGTTGTGTAGTCGGATAAGCGTTGCCTCATTGAGGACTAAAATCTTCCAGTCGGTATTATGTAACAAGGATTTAACACATGAAATGAAGTCAACTGTGTTTGGCTGTAGTCACGTTTTTCGCGGCTGATGACCCCGGGCCACGATCAGGATAACTATCCACTGTGTTTTGTGGCACAGGTTTGGTCAACCACTTAGGAATATGTTCCGACATCCGTTGTGAAAGTCTTCGGTCTGTTCTACCGATATGATTGTTACCGTAGCTAGTATGGGCGATATGAAGCAGAATATGACATCTAACTATATCCACGTTAGTTAAGAATGAAAGTCCGAGTGGTTGGCACGATGCAGGATGTCCGCGGTTGGGAATGTGCGATTTAGGACTGAAATGAGGCTGTGACAAACATCATCGAGAGCGAGGTCCCTCTTGAAAACCAATCTGATTCACAAGACTTTCTTTATAGGTTGGGTTATGTTTCTATTTTTCTCGACTATGGACGTCAGTAAATGTTGCTGAGTAAGGACTAGAAATGAATAACGCGCGAAGAAAACTGTCTTCTTTCGGGAGGGTGTCTGGCATGCGAGTCTTCATTAAGCCGCGTTTGTATGCAATCGGTGAAGGAATTGCAAAATGTAAGTAATGACCTTTCCGTGTGTAAAACGTTAATTTGCAATCGAATCTAATGACGAGAAGTGTATATGTATGAAGGCGGAGGGTATATGAAGCCAATTGAATCACTCGGACGAATCGCGCATGAAGAAACGGATACACCGATCAAGAAATGGCACGCGATAGACGCACTTAATGATAACCAATCAGATACGAGAAAAAATAAACGAATTTCATTTGATAGCGAGTGCGATCTAGATAATGCCATCAAAAATCAGGGACCTGGATAATGGAAACTCTACACATACGCGCGATAATCCGCAAAAAAAGCGTGAACGTAAAACTTGTATTGATCAGAGTCATGTGGGAATGTCACGAAACAAATATCAAAGCACGCATTGGCCGTCTCTGTGGCAAGCCTGACATTCTCATTCAGCAAGTTTTCAAAAGGGAATCAAGCAGATGCACGTGAAAGAGACGTTCGAAGAAGAGTAAGAATTTGGATTTTGTTTGTCCGCTTTGAAGAACGGGAGCCAGACAAGAAATTGAGCATGCAAAGGGACGACCTCGTGATGCCGATGCTGGGATGTTTACAATGAGTGGCAAAGCGGTCTTGTTATCGATTGACATACTGTGCTCGATAAGTAACGGCCAAGAGCTAAAAAACTAATCATCATGAAATGAAAGGAATTTTACCAGGACACGACCCATCTTGAATTGTCTGGTCCTTCGCTGACCAGTGAGAAGTGTAAAAGCAATATTCCCTTGTCTAGTTCTTGGCAAAAATCACCAGCTGGAGCGCACATGTTTATTACCGCCAGTAGAAGTCGAATTTGGGACGAAAGAATGGCGTAACTGCCAAGCTAATCGGGTGCAAAATCAACATGATACAACCCCTTTTGAAACCGTAGAGATCGGCAGTGTTCGATTGAATTAAGCACCTGCTTCGTCGAAGGCCAGAGACCCGACGGTCATTCTGCTCACAGATAAGTGTTGTCCGACTGGCCACCATGTCAGACCTATCGGGGTCTTGTACGGCTCTATATTGCTCCAAGTTTTGGGGATCAAGATTTCTGGTCCCCAGACTTCATGGAGCATGACTCATGTACTACCCCCAAACTCTGAGCAATTAATAGAAGGACAATAACTGGTTAAACCATCTGACTTCGATGTTTTGCACGTGTGGTTGTCAAACCATTCCGTGAAAGTACATCTGTTGTTATGACCTGCAATAAGGCCTGACTAACCATGACCTCCGACTGCTGTCTGGAGCCCTGTGATTGGGGAAGGATAGGTCAACCTCACTGACAAATGCTTTCAATCTGTCACGCTCGACGAAACAAGGTTTTAATCACACTGTAAACACATCACTTTATTTATGTTTTATGACGTACCTAAAGCATGAATGAAGTGGAAAGGACATGCCCATAGCTACTGAGGCCCATTAAACGAAGAAGAGAAACCAACGATCATAACTCGGAAAATTGGAGCACAAAACCGTCGTCAGGTTCAAAGTGTGACTTGGGAGACAGTGAATTGTCCTCTACAACTAACAAAATTCAGACAAACTAAACCGTTGGTAATTCAACTAATCAGCTGAACATGGCACTCATGGCAATAGTACGAAGCCGCGCGGCACCTGAAACTGACAATGTACCAGTTGACAAACTAAAAAAACTGAGTACAGCCGGATTTCGGATTAAATGTGTGTGTGTGTGTGTGTGTGTGTGTGAGAAAGAAGGCATATTCTCGTCAGAAACCATTACAATCGAAATTGTTGACAAAAATCCAAATACATTAAACACCATGATACAATAGGCCACGCGTTGTGATCAGAGAGGATACAAGTTAGACGTTGGATGACTGGGTAAAACTATGAAATTTCCGAAACTGAGCATCGGTTTCGAACGTCGAAGACATACGAACGCAAAGAAAACAGTGAGTGAGGCATAGAAAACAAGCGAGAAAAGAAGAAAAAAATTGGCGGATGGGACAGGTAAATTTCACGTGACCTCATTGCTGGTTAGGGTATTCTGAAAAACGAAGGCGAGATTCGCTGTTTGACAGTGAGTGAGTGGGATAGGATAAATGAGGCCGGTGGAGTTGCAAACACTGGGACTGAACCAGTGAGGAGAAAACAGTCGAGCGGATCGTAGAAAGATCGATGGAAAAAACTTTGTCTCCAAAAAACTGATTGGTTCAATACATACCGCACGAGTCACATTAGCAAGGAAGATAAGTGCGTTGTTAGTTTGACTACTCTGAGTGAAAATTATAGGTTGCAAATAGTCAACAGAATAGCGGAACTGACAAACTGGACAAGACATAGTGTATGGTGTTTAAAGAATTATCCATATTCACGGAATTTCAGAGGCGAAAAACAGCGCGATGAAAGTCAACTGCAGGGACCGGGGATCGGAGGAGATAGGGAGCTCATTTGGAGAGACCCAGGTGGAGAATTTTTCGGATGTATTTGGGCCCCGACCATAGACCTCTATAAAGAGAAAAAGACAAGATAGAACACGAAGACAACGGGAATGCATCTTAGACAAGCATAAAAATCTAAACAGATTAGCCGAATAAAGTAATTTCATCGGCGAAATACCTTCGCCAAAAGTACGGAAGCGAATGTTCACAGTTCAAGCAAAGTGTACACGTTATTTTCCAAGCAATACACTTTGGTTACTACTCACTCTCACCATAACACTTAGAAAGGCAATTGAGCATTGCCTGAAATTCATATTCCTCTCGTGGTTTGGTCTGCACAATTAAACGAATACATTCACCAACTTGAGATGAAGTAGGGTCTCAAAGCGGTAACAACAACAAAATGGAAATCAGTACAACCAATATACAAATTCAAAAGCTGGTTACAAAAGAGCATACCGTTATTTTTGCTTTCATTGTACAATTTTTTTCATTCTACTCCTCTTTGCGTTGGGTTTTTTTTACGGTGCAGGTGTTCTACAGATGAAACAGCATTCATACCATTGAATATGATTCTGAGCCATAACGTTTAGCGTTTCTAACCAATGATAATTCACATCCCTTGGGATCAAATCGGGAAGTTGGCAAGTCCCAAACGACATCAAAACCAATTTTTCCTTTTGTATCTAAGCCGAATCATAGTCTGACCTCCACGTTGCGTTGCTTCTTACAACCCCTGCGGACAGGCACACTTAATACGAGTCTAAGCTACCGAAGACAACGCAGAACGACCACCTGGGTTAGGGAACGACGGTCTGCATCCAACACACCGAAACACACCTTGTCATGACTCACTTGATGTTCCCACCAAACTCAAGCAAAAGCTTCGGGGACGTCAGTGGCAGAATACTGAAAGATACCGAGAATGCGAACGCGAGCGGCAAGGTCTCGCAACCGCGGACTGTGGCCTCGTATACCCCTCACTTGAGGAAGAGCCGAATGTCATGGCGTCATGTGTAACCTTAAATAGTCTTCGATTGTTACATGAAGTGGTCACTACTTGCATCGTTTCAGCTACTTTAAGCCACGAGTTCTCACAGCCATTCTTAAAGCTTATCGTCAACTGACGCTGCAACTGTCGACACATCTTATTCACCTCCTTGCAATTAGGGAGCTGGCGCTTTTGCTCCGTTAAACCCAGCGACCCTTGCGAGATCCAGTGTCTTTGACGAACGCCAGACCAAGGACCACAGACGAAATACTTCGCAGTAATGATAAAATATGATGGCGAAATTTGGTCAGAAAGTCAAGGGTTAGGCTCCAGGGCACAATCTTTAATAAAAAAAAACTAAATTAGATTAGGTTAATGTAGTTGGGACGCGTTTTGTGAATGCCCATAGAACGACCATTTGACTACTAAGATGTTCTTAGATGCAGGTAATGGTTGGAAGGTGCTGGACGATGAAATGGGAAAAAGGTATGAAAACTTAGACCGATTGACTGACTCGCTTAGGTGCAGTTAGACTAGCGGGATGGGGTTCACGGGATAATCCGGAGTAAAGGCTGGAGACAGTAAGTGATATGGTTCAGTGCCACAGCCAGTGGCTTTCTCGTATCCGAAAGTTTTCTTCTGTATAGTTCTTCAGCTTACTACTTATCAGTCAATCATCCATTATTCCTCGTCCTGTTTTTCGTTTTGAGTACGGTGTCGTGAGGCAGCAAGCACAACCAGAGCACGATGGTGCATGGTTATTGGTTATACATACTGAAATCATACTCCTGAGGTAATCAAAAGTTTTCAATTAATACCAACTGGTCACCACAAAAGGTGAGTGAAAGCACAGTCTCCTCCAAGTCTCTACAAACACCGCATTTGGATACCACAGTGGCCAAGCGACTCAAAACAAGTTGAATGGGCTGAGCATTACCGCTCAACGAGGCAATAAGCACTGGCATAATTCAAGCAGAAAACCGGTTTCCTAGTGATAATGGAAAAAAATAAAAGAACGGGTACTAATTATTTTGATCAATAGACGAGAGACCGCAAGCCACAGGCGGTAGGATATAAGATCACAGTGAACGCAAACACACGGTTCGTTGATCGATAATCGGTGTTGATGCCTTGCTTTAGTCTCAGTGCAATTTGACTTGGGCTGTGACTGGATTTTAGTATGCGCCAGACTAAGTTTACTTTTTGTCACTGTACTCTTGCGCCGGATAAGCGGAGAATGGAATCAGTCGATATTTGCAGAAATCAATCGGATGCTTCGCTGAACACTTAGGTAGTATCTCACAGACAGCTTCGAAAACTCCAAAGACATCAGCCTGGAATTACCAACGGTAGATCCGAAACCGAGAATGATATCGAACTGTTGCTTAGGGCCAATGTTAATGCCGATGACGGGACTCGATTATCTTATCATGGAAGTGATAGACATCCTAATTCTGTAGTCTAACTGCACTTGCACAGGACAGTCCTTTGCTTGTGGTTTTCATCTTTCTGTCATGTCGTCGACTGGACCCATCCTCCAACCATTACCTGTCAGTGTAGAATGGTGGCACGTAGTCGCTAAGTGGGCAAAACATGTCTCAACCACCTTATTCCATTCACATTTACTGACTCTTCCAAAAATTTGCCCCAAAGTCCTGGCATCTAATCTTTCATCTCTGAGTTATCCACGAGCTCTGTCTTCATTGATCCGGAAGTGGCATTCGACTCAATCGATCGTCCAATTTTGAGATGAAGCCACTTACTGAAGAACGTGCCAGAAAGATCCATTTCACTCCTTCAATTTCTGAATGCGAACAGCCAAAGTCGGGCGATCATTCATTTGAGTTCACCACGAAAAGTGATGTTCGTCAGGGTAACTTCCCTTTCACTTTTTCCTCAATTTTATCACTCAAGTGATTATGAAGATAACCCTATCTTCATGCGAGATGAGTGGCATCGATGTTTTCTCAGAGATTAAAATGTCTAATTCAGAATATGGGGATGATATGTTACGAATTGCCGACACAAGTAAGTTGGAAGTTTTTTCCAACGTCTGAACAAAGAATAAACAACCTCTGGCCGATAAACTGACACCATCCCGACGCCGCAGATGCCTTATGTTGGTAAATACCAACCGAGTCTTTTGTATATGTGAAGGCGTTTCATTCGATATATGACCAGTTGATGATATGCAAACGCCTAGACAACTAAGTCTACTCACCTTAACCAATTCTCCCTCGGAAGAACAAAGTTCGAGTTCGAGCCGGTCAAGTCCGGCAGCAGCATTTTACACTTTGGAGATGCAAAACGCATCTCAAACATAAACATGCAATGTCGTTCAGACGATCAAGATAAACTGGCAACTTATTTGTGCCCGCAACCAGTAGTACAACACAGTCCGCATATTCTAAATTAGACAGTTTTCTGTCTGAGGAAACATCGATGCCACTGTTCTCACATGAGAATAGGGGGACTTACATTAACATATGAATGGCAAAGCTGAACAGAAAAGGTGGATGGGGGCAAACTTTACACGCACCACCTTCGGCTCATTTGAGGCCAATGGCTGCGGATGGGGGAAGTGGAGTTGATGCCTTTATTTTTTAAACGTCACGAAGTCCACCACTTGATCAAAACAGATCAACCGATAAAGATGATCGCGAAGCCCCTGAGTTATTTTTTTACAGTTTGACAACAGCTACGATTGTGTGCGTGGATTTCTCATCCTTGGAATTGCAATTGTGATGTATGCGCAGACAAAGGGACAATTGATGAACTTGGACGAAGTTCCGAGTTGGAACAGTCCATCCTCGGTGTAAAACAAATAAGCTGATGATCCAACATCTTCCGTCCGCTTTGATCGATGCCGGCTTTGGGTGTATTCAGTACCACAATTGTTTCCGAATGGATCATCAACGAAGATTACTCATCCCTATTCAACTAGTACGAGTTCATGTATCCAAATTTGTACACCCTTAACAAGCTTGGATGCAAAGATGTAGTTGTCGAACTATGACTCGACGTAGGGATCGGGAATGAAGAAGTCAGCCTCGGTTTCCACTTCCACTGTTATTACCCTTCTTGGTTTGAATCAAGAGATGAGGGCTATCGTTGATTAGAGACACTAAGATATGGCTAAGAATCAAAGTCAGTAGCATGACATCTTTGTCAACCCTGCGTGAACCTCTGTTTCCTATGGAAACAACACAAGTTCGGACAAAAAACATCAAAACATACACGGCAAAAATGGACTTCTGTGCTACCTCTTCCAATTAGCTTTCGAACTTGTACTTTGCTTGTAATCGTTTTTGTCTTTTTTTGCGTTGGCATCATACATAGTTTTAGGCCAGTAAATTGCGAAAACTGGTGCTGTCACCACAAAGAGATATTCTTAATGAGAACTGAATCGATGACTTACTTAACAAAGAAATCCCAGTAAAGTGGTGGCATCATGATCGCTTTGATGAAGTAATGAATATAACGTTCTTTGCTCTGATCCAAAGGAAGGGTTTCCAGTGGTTGGTTAGTATAGTCAAATTCGGCTATAATTCCACGATTGTAGGAAGTAACCAGCGGACAAGCGGTGTAACCGTCATACTAAAAAAAAATGACGAAGACAATGAGACATGAAGGTACAGAGAAAACTTGCAGTACGATAATGTGGGATGTATAAACGGTGGTATACTGACCCCGGGGGAAAAATGTGCCAATCGAGAACAGCAAAACAAACCCCGAGAGAATGGCGCATAATATCCGAAAGTAAAATCCCATTCTGATAGACCAAACGGATATCTCGTAGACACTGGTGATTGTCTAGTAGCTTTAGCCCGGAATGTGATGAACACACTTTAACCATAACCGTAAGGAACGGGGTCACACTGTGACTGAATTTCTAAGCTAATTTACGAAGATAGGTGAACTAAACGATCATTTGCTGACTCGAAAATAGTAATCGTGATATAGTTCAATGTTTTTTTTTGAATAGAACTAATCAAGCCATGATCAAAATAAGTAAGTAAATCGGAATAAATGATAGAAAGTCCGATAAAGGTGAAAATTACGTTTGTGAAATACAGCGGGAGATCAAATTCAAACAGTGGCCCGGTTCTGGCATTCGAGGATGAACGGCTGCCCAATTATATGCACCTAACTTCAATCACAGAATAAGTTGGCTCAATGGAACGCGTTGTTTTGTAGACAGTTACGGTGAATTGCGCAAACAGGATAAGAAGTGGCGTCTCTGTAACGATTGGTCTTTTTCTACTCAAGATTGCCCTCCTGGTTTTCTATAGAGCTGACGGTTTGTTGGACAATTTGCTCACATCTTCCATCATGCCACGTTGCATAAGTTCAATGAACTTCCCTCGCAGCTGTTGGACCAGGCACCGGATCTTGTCTGTCTATTCGGGAATGTCTTTGTAAGCGGACTTCAGGCCCTTGCTGCCCCTAACTCGGCCTAGGTCACCTGTTGAGCGGCTTATCAGAATGAGATCGACGATGAATGCCTTAACATTTTGGAATCAGAGATGAGAGTTCAGTTAGTGATAGAGATGAAGAACAAATAAGAAGTCACAGAAAACACAATCCTAACGATTAGGAGGACCTGTCTCCGTCGGAGAAACTTCGTGCTGCTGGGCACAGATTCACTTTTATTGACCCTTTAAAAAATATTTAGACCCAATTGTTTGTATTTCCTCGATCACTGGCATGAAGCGCCATATAAAATCTTCCGAGGTTCCCTCTCTATAGTCACTTAGTTTCCGAATCAGAAAAGTCCTATTAGATCTACAAAAGGCCGCCAAGGCCCGTGATCAGGTCCGGAAATTCCAACATCACATGGCCCGATGTGGCTGTACTTAATAGAAGACCGTCAGTGGCTATCAAATGACGGAGGAAACACTAAATCTATCAGAAAAAAAGTTGGTCCACTAAGAGCACGACGTCGCCATCCGATGTACATCTTACCGTGATGCGTGAACTGCCGAAATCCCTTCTAGCTATTTTGAACGCAGCGCAGCACACACACACACGCACGCAAGCATATATGCATATAAATAAGCTTATACATCTGCGTTTTCAGAAAGTAATTAGGCGATTAGCATGAACACTGGATAGACTAACGCACATAAATGGTTCTTTCAAATCCAGAAATAAAGACAAGCAAAAAATTAAAATCAGCACACAGTTAGCACTTTGACTACTTCAGAACACCAGTTTAGTATGTGCTACTTTGACTTGAATGAAACATTGTAAAAAAAAGACATCGGCGAGTGCCAAACACATTCACTTCCGGTAAGTCGATCGATACAGTAAGGGGAAGTAATGGGGAAGCAACAAAAATCGCGTCTCTTCAAAATAGACGACGATATGCCTCCGGACAAAATAAACGAGCAAAACTCACTTTCGATACATCTCCATTACCACCTTTGGTCAAGTCGATCAAATTTTTGTACACCGTCAATGATTGAGAGGCTAAAAAAGAACAGAATGATGTACGGTTTGTGAAGACAACCATGGAGACTGCGCTCGATTGTGTACAGTTGTACCTAGATCTCGGCTAAGTTCATTTCGGTTCAACTGATTGGACAACCAATAAGTCCGAAGTGGTGTTTTGGGGTACGAATTAGCAACAACGTTTAATTGGGAGTGGAGCAAACAGAAACACGAGAAAGTGACAACAACAACAACAACACCAAGGAAGTCTATGTGCGAATAATGTTCATTTGACCTTAACCCATCCGGACGATTGTATGAGTGACAAACGAACAAATAGTCTCAATAAGGAGATCTAATATCCATTTCACTGCCTAACCAATACGGAACGGAAGAGATTATGAAAACGAATTCCTTTCCCACAAAATAGGGAGAAATTTCAATCGCCAACTGACCCCCGGAATGATTCGAGATCGCCTGAAACACGACAGCGTTAAACAGCAGGGCAAGCCTCACTGACCGCTGCCTTTCCCCAGAGTTACACGTTTATATAAAAAGAATGAATATCCAAGGGGAACGGGGAATGGACCTACACAGGCGCGAAAAGATAAATTGTTGCTGCAACCAACACACGAAACACAGTCTAACTGGACAAACGCACGTGTTTTCAATCATTCTGATTCGATAGAAAATGCCAGCACGATCGCCACTGTTCACGGTTCACCGCCATATCCTTAAGTGTCTCCAGACAGCAAGTCGACGAGTTTTTCGGACCCCGAACACGAAGGCGTGAGACACCTACTTTACCTAACTTCGCTGTACATTTTCTCATCCCACGTTGCCACGTCATCTGTTGGCCTCCACATGGCTTCTTCCATTCCTTAGGAGGAACACAAAATAAGGCACGGTATGGTAGACGAGTGTTCGTCATGCGCAACACGTGACCCAACCAGCGTAGTCTACTAAGTTTCATACGTTGAAACAAGCTATTTTCAGAAGTGGCACCCAATACCAGATTCCTAACCTCAATATTACTCACCCGATCACTCCATCCAATACTAGCCATACTACGTATAAATCGGTTGTCGAAAACCTCCAACCGACGAACATCGCCTACACGTATACTCCACGTCTCGCAACCGCACAACAGAACTGAACGCACTGCAGCACAGTGCACACGACCTTTCAACTTCAGTTTGACTGAAATATCAGGCCGACGCCACAAGTGCTTCAGTCCAGCGTAAGCTGCCCGAGCCTTCGATATACGCCTACTTACGTCCAATCGCGAACTACCATCGTTGGACACGCAGCTACCAAGGTAGGTGAAACGGTCCACCATTGTTATTTCCTCTCCATCCAGTAACAAGTTCGGCGCTGCTGTCGTCCAGTCCTGTAACAGTACTTTGCACTTTGAAGGTACAAAGCACATGCCAAACCGAGCAACCGATCTCGACAGTCTATCTAGTGCCCGTTGTGCATGGTCCGCAGACTGGAACAGGCACACAACGTCATCTGCCTAATCTAGGTCGCATAGCTTCCTTCCACCTCCCAGTTCGACTCCTACATCCCGGAGACCTCCTAAAGCACCTTGCATCACCTCGTCCATGATGAAGTTGAACAGGAATGGAGAGATGGGACACCCTTGTCGC
>LUCM01001945.1:14023-32077 GCA_008360955.1 Fasciolopsis buskii | reverse complement strand
GACCATAAGCCTTAGAAATGACCGCGAAAACTGGTGGGTTAAGGTAGCCGAAGAGATGGAAATGGCGTCCGCTTCAGGTAACAGTCAAAGACTGTTTAAGCTTATACGCGACAGCGGTGGGTGACACCGGCGAACGTCGGTTAGTGAAGTCGTGTGCGATAGGACTGGAGAGCTCATTCACGGTAGACAGGAAAGACTGGACCGTTGGGCAGATCATTTCAAGGATCAGTTTAGTTGGCCACACGCTAACGTATTCAGTCCGACATTTGCAGCTGTGAATCCTTGGGAGGTGTCACTTGATCCCCCAACGGAAGTGGAAGTGGAATCGAATATTCGGCTTCAGAAGAGGGGAAAAGCTCTCGGTCCCGACGAACTTCCCCCAGTTCTTTTCACATTGGGTGGAGAAGTGCTGATGAAATCACTTACCTCCTTGCTTCATGATATTCGGAACGAGGAGCGTATCCCGCTATCGTGGGGTGAGTCATTGATTATACCCGTCTTCAAGAAGGGTACACGGAGTGACTGCAGCAATCATCGTGGAATTGGTTTCATTCCGATAGTTGCGAAAGTGTTAGCTTCGCTAATGCTGTGCTTTCGACTCCGTGGATCGACCGACGCTACTCAGTGCTCTCCACCGGAAGGGTATGCCAACGAAGTTCGTGAACCTGTTGCGAGCATTGTACTCGCATACCTACGGTCGCGTTATGGTATACGGTGAACTGTCACATTCATTCGAAACGACTAGTGGCGTTCGACAAGGGTGTCCCATCTCTCCATTCCTGTTCAACTTCATCATGGACGAGGTGATGCAAGGTGCTTTAGGAGGTCTCTGGGATGTAGGAGTCGAACTGGAAAGTGGAGGGAAGCTATGCGACCTAGATTAGGCAGATGACGTTGTGTGCCTGTTCGAGTCTGCGGACCATGCACAATGCGCACTAGATAGACTGTCGAGATCGGTTGCTCGGTTTGGCATGCGCTTTGCACCTTCAAAGTGCAAAGTACTGTTACAGGACTGGACGATAGCAGCGCCGAACTTGATACTGGATGGAGAGGAAATAACAATGGTGGACCGTTTCACCTACCTTGGTAGCTGCGTGTCCAACGATGGTAGTTCGGGATTGGACGTAAGTAGGCGTATATCGAAGGCTCGTGCAGCTTCCGCTGGACTGAAGCACTTGTGGCGTCGGCCTGATATTTCAGTCAAACTGAAGTTGAAAGGTCGTGTGCACTGTGCTGCAGTGCGTTCAGTTCTGTTGTGCGGTTGCGAGACGTGGAGTATGTGTGTGGGAGATGTTCATCGGTTGGAGGTTTTCGACAACCGATTTATACGTAGTATGACTAGTATTGGATGGAGTGATCGGGTGAGTAATATTGAGGTTAGGAATCTGGTATTGGGTGCCACTTCTGAAAATAGCTTGTTTCAACGTATGAAACTTAGTAGACTATTTTGGTTGGGTCACATGTTGCGCGTTGCGTATGGTGAGCACTCGTCTACCATACCGTGCCTTATTTTGTGTTCCTCCTAAGGAATGGAAGAAGCCATGTGGAGGCCAACAGATGACGTGGCAACGTGGGATGAGAAAATGTACAGCGAAGTTAGGTAAAGTAGGTGTCTCACGCCTTCGTGTTCGGGGTCCGAAAAACTCGTCGACTTGCTGTCTGGAGACACTTAAGGATATGGCGGTGAACCGTGAACAGTGGCGATCGTGCTGGCATTTTCTATCGAATCAGAATGATTGAAAACACGTGCGTTTGTCCAGTTAGACTGTGTTTCGTGTGTTGGTTGCAGCAACAATTTATCTTTTCGCGCCTGTGTAGGTCCATTCCCCGCTCCCCTTGGATATTCATCCTTTTTATATAAACGTGTAACTCTGGGGAAAGGCAGCGGTCAGTGAGGCTTGCCTTGCTGTTTAACGCTGAATGATGATGATGATGGTAAATACACCTAAAGGATATCACCAATTTTAGTTGAATATGCGGAACTGCCGTGGGACACTAATCGAAGTGCTTTTGGAGAAGATAAGGGTGTGTATCTAGTTAGAAGATTAGTTGGATCAAACTGGGGTAGGTGAAAAATTTGTCGTCAAGAAACTTTACAGCCGACGGGCACAATACGTGTGCACTTTTGTGCCTTGCCCTTGTGTAATCAACTAATCAAAACAGTTAATCAAATAATCAATTATGGTAATTATAGAACGAGGGCTCACTTTGCGTAAGTAGTCGTCGAACAGATACATGACTTTCTGTGGAGCGCCAGCACATTTGATTGGACCACAGGGCAAGGTGAACACAGCACGACCACCTTGAAATGTTTGATATGCTTTGAAAGTTTTTTCCAAATGTGGCAGCGAGTAGTTTGACAGGACACGAGGATCACCTTCCAAAGCTTCCATTGCGCCAGGAATCTGAATTCGACAGAAAGGGGAACAAACAGAGGTAAAGTACGTTTTGCAATCTGGTTAACGCTATCCTCGGCTTTAGTGCCTGGAATCAGTTGCGCTGGTAGTATTTCAATTCAACCAAGCTTAATCAAACGAGAATGATCAAATGGCCCTTCCTTATTTGTCATACTCAAACAAACAAGCATACTCAGAACAAAACTTGTTTGCCGATTGTCTCGTCTAAAGGGCTCATTGTTTTTTCTTTGGTCTTCATTCTGACCAACATTCCCGCTCGCCTGTCAGCGGGTTATGAAAATCAGACCACTTTCATTCCCTTTGCGAACTAGCGTGTTTGACTGCCCTCTGGCTTGCAGTCGATCTGATCCCAAACTCATGAGTTGTTCAACAGATGCCAGAGGTGTTTTCCAGTCAACCCTGTTGTTCTTTACCTAATCGTGCTTCACTTTTGCGCAAATTATCAAACCAAAACAAAGTGGCCTCAAATATTTGGCATCAGCTCGTAGCCTCCCTTTAAAAAGTGCAAATCACACGGATAGATTCACAGTCAAAATGACACAAATTATGTACAGTTCGGCACTGATTGATGGAATTCAGGGTTCGACATATTGTTCGAAGATATCGAAAGCAAGTGACACATTGGGAAAGCGCGCGAAATTCAGTGGATATGCAAAACATTGACTGAAAATCCAGCAATCTTCGAAATCGCTTGCGCATCTGGACTAGTTAGTAATGCAAGAGTTTTGGTCACAGTCAAACAAGCGGACAAGAAAGAACGTCATGAGTAGACGTGCACTATTTTGTGAAAATAACACGCAACTGCGCTGGTGTGACTACATGCATGGGCGCACGTTTCGGTTAGTCAGACACACTTACCTTATCAAATCGCAAACGCATACCCAGAGCCAAGATGAGGAAGTCATACGAAAGCTGAAACCAGAATTGAGATGTGAGTGAGACTGGACACAAAGCATGAGGACAGTACTAGACGCAGAACCATTACATGAACAGAAAACCGAAAACGGATGAGAGGAAGTTGGCATGCTGAACACCAAAAGATCGAATAAGTCGTTCAAACTACTTCTATTCTTGTATTCCCGACGGCGGTACCAGAGTAGCAACAGCGCAGTCACGGGTCCGATCCCGGCCTATGGTGTCATATTCCAGATGGGAAAACGAAGGTGATTTTTTCTATACAACAGACAGCTGAAAATGCTGCGGTAAATTCCAAATAAGAAATATAAACAACGAAAAAGAAATAAAAAATTCTATTCCTATGTCAAATTCTCCGATGTACACATTTGTAGCATGAGTGCTACGGAAGGGACACTTGCCACAGCTACCAGGATTTACGTCATCTTTAGGGAAGACCAGTAACTATGATCCCAAGCTTGGAGTGTCCTGCCACAGCATAAAAATCACCCTTGGTAACAAGCTGTGATGGTGAATGGATATCTACGACAAAACTGTCGGGGCTAATACGTTTCGAAGCTCTAACGACAAGTTCGGATGGAAATCTTTCGCATGGAACTGTGAGATTATTTGCTTCCGTTATGACTGAGAATGACAAACCACGTAGGACGGAGATTAAATGTACGCTTCTTGTTGCAGTACATTATGAAGGTATTTCTGATTATTAAGAGCATGTAATAGTATAAGTTTAAGAATTCATTGTCAGTTATTTAACCGTGATTGTTTTTGCCGTTATTTAAGCATTTCGAGATGGCGTCCTTGTTTGGGAGGGTAAAAAGAATGCGAATCAAAATTTGGCTAGCGGCGATCAAATAGATTAAGCGTCTGTCACCCAAAAAGATGTGGGGCTTGAATCCCAGATTCCCCGGCCGCTTTAGTGACAGAGGACCAAGTCGCTGTCGTCCTGCTTCATTAGCACACCTGACCTAGTGAGACCTTCTGTGGTTCTATGCCACTCCAAGTTTCAAGGTCACGGTTGTCGCCCCCCCCCCTCCAGCCTTAATGGGCTCTGGTAGCTATGGGGGCATGCTTCTACTATTACATTCATACATAAGGCAAAACAGGTCACGTAAAAAAACCACTTTAGTGGGAAAGAAATACTAGCCCGAACTCGGAAATTTTCTTATCAAATATTGAGACCGCGAGTAATGTGCCCGGAGGAGACTTGCAGGCGTCACGGCAGAGGAAGGATGAAACCGAAATCTTTTTACTCAAGGAGGCCTATAATACAACACTACATGATACATTATGAACACTACGACGGGAGTAATGAAACAAAGTAACTAAAAATCAAATCACTTTGGTGTCTTCTGCCGATGTGGATCCCGGAAACGGCCTTAATGAATACGGGAAAATTGCGGGAAAAGATACTCACTTGTCTTCCACTGGACAAATGCACAAGAGATGCGTCCGGTTCAAATCTGACTACACGATCAGATATGAAATTCACCGATCGCGGTATTACCTTTGACATAGGTCGCTCGGAGTCCTTTACTTGGCGTATACCGGCACCTATCAGAGTCCATAAGGGTTGGTAGTAGTGTGTCTGTATTGAATGAAATAGGCGGGAAAGATAACACAAATATTGTCCCAATACAGTCCAGTTCGGAGAGTACTGAAAGAACCGGCTGCCCAATTTAAATCGACCTAAGCCGACTCCGTGTAGATAAGAAAACGCGATTAGCCGTCGGTCGTAGTTTGCTCTGTTGGTGATTTCTATTTTAAGACGAGGTACCAGTGTACAGCCTGGAGGGACCAGTCAATAAATGCAGGCACTTATGGGAACCTTTATCACAAAAAGGCAGAGTCAACAGAGCAGTAAACATCAATTACAATTCACTGTGTGTATCTGATACATACAGGATAAATGGAAGGAGAAGTATAAGCCGATTCAAATTTTCAAGATCTCTTGTTTGCATCATTACAACATGAAGAGGATAAAAATGAAATGAGAAAAAACGGGTACATAAAATTACTCGGCAACTGATGGGTCGGGTAATGGAAGCATCAAAGAGACAGAAACAATAAAAGTGATTTCGGGATAAAAAAAACAAAGATGACTGTTCGGCGACCCGTCATCAGTTGTAAACTGTCAGTTAGCGAGCGGTTTAAGAAGATTAAATACCGTCATAACATCCACATGAACAACTTTTAAGAATCATTTTTCCAAATGAAACAAGTTGCAGAGAAAACAAGACTTTCTCCATGAACGTCCACTGCTTTAAGTTAGCTGCTCACATGCAAGTAAACGAATAAAAGTCTTAAATCAGCTGGACTTTCAAATAACTCATGTTTACACGGGACTCGGAGGGTACGGAAAAAATACAGGAGACAAAAGACTAATGGGCTGGCCTAGCAGCATCAAATAATGGTCCTCAGCATTTCCTTCTGCTCAGTGGTCTTCGGATTTCATTGAATAATCTTCCATGGTTTATCAGATACGGCCCAGAGTAGAATGGAACCCGCACTACAAGAAGGCTACACGGGACTTGTGTGGCTCATGTGACGCGGTAGCTAATGTGATTTTAGTCAGTAGCTGGTTACAGTGAACAAAGATTTGATCATTTCAACCTAGACCTCGGCTGCTAAATTACGACGAGAATCAAGGGATACCGAAAATTGACAACCCTGGAGTGATAATGAAATGAGTCATGGTTGTGAGGTAAACTGCTGGTCAACAAACCGAGAACACAGCCTGGTTCATCACAGCTTAGCAACCTAAGCGGTCAGATTGTTCTAACCAGCATAAACACCATTTTAACACTCCAACAGCCGTTGTGAAAATGACGTGACCCAAAGTATGGTGACTAATAAATGATTCGACAGTTATGCGACGGAAAAGCCAGACACTTTTCAAAAGCACGTTGATCAACGTGGCTACGATTGGCCAACCTAAGAAATTCAATATTTGCTCACCTTTTCTGGTTCCACAAGAGTGACTTTGTCTGGAGACGTTCCGTTAGCCAGACGGCTAGCCACGGCGATGCCGCCACTACCGGAGCCTATAATCAAGAAGTGGTGATGGTCAGTCGTCTGTCGGACTGTGGACGTGTACAGCTTTCGAGACATAGCTCGAACTATCCGGATGACAGGAGTAACTTTGGCATGCAGTTCCATGGCTTAACCTGAAGGACACCAATGGGGTAGATGTAGGGAAGGATAAAAGCAATATAAAATTTAATCGGAACATTAGAAAGCAAAAAAAGATTTTACAATCGATCAAAAGCCTCCAGTTTTAAGGCGTCTTGTCCCAGAAAAGCATGAGAAACTCATGAAAATTGGGCGCTTTGACTAAGAAAACCGAGATATAAATTTGATATAAGCCATCTAAAGACGATCGGAGAAAATTTCATAAAATAGACTGGCAGTTACTACTATTCAACCGAGATCAGTGTTTACAATTTTCAGCCATGCAGGTATGCTTGTGGCAGTTCCCCACTCCTCATAAGACTGTCTGTCGCAGCTCAGAGGCGAACGTAAAGAAGATCATATAAATGCACTACCAGCAAGTCACCCATCGCAGTACTCGCCCGTGTAACTTAAACCATCCGATCGGTAGATCGAGGAACCCAGTGGATCAAAATCCAGCAGTTCCTTGACATTTCAAAAACGCTCAATTTATTGGTTGTCACCTTCAAATGTGCAGATGAAATTCCAACTTCATGTCATGAAACTGTTGCTCAACGTCAGCTAGGATTTATCTTACCGCCAACGCTGAAAGTACTCAGGAAGACACCAAAATAGATAGGTTTGCTGTGTTACCCCAGTGAAAGGAAAACCAGAAAAGATCTCCAATCATCGGGTCGCTCATCACAGCA
Source organism: Fasciolopsis buskii (assembly GCA_008360955.1). NCBI lineage: Eukaryota > Metazoa > Platyhelminthes > Trematoda > Plagiorchiida > Fasciolidae > Fasciolopsis > Fasciolopsis buskii. The sequence continues at coordinate 24,888 of LUCM01001945.1, read as the reverse complement.
GGAATCCAATCTTTACCGATAAAAACAACTTCGGCGCCCGCAGTGGATATATATATATATATATGCACGTATACATGCATTGCCCTGACCTGGCATCGGAACAATGGCGATAAAAGAAAACAATGCGGTATAAACAACAAAAAGCGCACTTGTGTGGGACTTTCGACTTTTTCAGACTCCTGTACATCATCGGCTTTCCGTTGCAACTCATGTTTTTCTTATGACACGGGTGACGCATATGTAGCCGCTAGGGTCTGCTACACAGGAGGAGGAAGATTGGTAGCTACGACCCCTGGAGTAGCAAAGATCCATATAAGGTCCAAATAAGTCAGATGTCGGTTGATGCCACACCTACCGTGAAATTGATCGGTGGAACTGCGATTTGAACATTTGACCTTTTTGGAGTGACAGGTGCTAAATCCACTTGACCATCGCTATGAACTTTGCACTACTTGGTTGCTCAAACCGGAGCGACGGACTGATTTGGGGAACCTTACTCAGAGCCTTTGGTCAAAAGACTTGAGCTGGAACACAGCAGAACGAGCAGTTAACAGTTGGTGAGCGGCAGTCCAATTCACATGGTTTTCGATTGTTGCAGATCAAACGTACAACGCTCGCCAAAGGTCCCAGTAGCTCGCAAACAGAAAATTCGGTTTGTTAGCTTCTGTTCACATATGATATCTCGGAGGGGAACGAGGGGCTACAGCTATATATATATATATATATATATATATATATATATATATATATATATATATATATATATGGCACTGATTTCTTTGCTGAGCTGACCGATCTGACTGCAAACCTTTCTCACCAATCGAGATGACACCGTAAGTGATACAGAGTTGTGGCGAGCGTCTAGTTGCCATTCTCTGCCTAACTGGGTCACCTATGGCTTTTAGTTGGGGAGAAATGGTTGGGTAGAGATGTTGGTCGGCTAATTTGTCATCAATCTACCGTTGACATGCTTTCGGCTGAATCAGCGTCCGTTTCTACTGGCTTGTGCTGATTGGTCCTTCTATCAAATCGATAGGCATACGTAGTTCAGGTCGATGTACCTCTGTTAATCGATATTTCCAAGGAGTGTTAAGCTTCCAGAAATCAACTCGAACGCTATGTTTTATCCCGGGCAACGGTCCTTACCTTTTCGAGATTCAATTTACGACCTTTCCGGTATACATGAACTGAAATTGAGGTGTGATTCGTGCTTTTTGTTGCCAATTGTTCATGGATCCGCGTCGCGAGTTTCTTCCGGATTTGTCCTGTGTACTATTTTCCGAAGTCTTTGGAGTCGATTGAATAGATAGCGTTAGTTCGACTCTTGTCAGCTGTCGATTCTTTGGTCCTCGATAAGGGTATACCACTCTATTGATAGGTCTGCACTACGGCACTTGGTTAAGAAATGGAGTACCTGAAAATTAAATGTCGGTCTTCAAAGAGTTGTACCTTCAACCCTCAGTTAGGGTTAGAGTCAACGGCCGACTTACGCCACACTTCGTGGTTTCCAGTGAAGTAGGGCAGGGCTCGCCTCAAAGTGCCTTGGCATAGTCGGCGGTGCTTGTCTCAGAATCTGAGTTGGCTGCTCACCCGGAATGCCTCTCAAAGTGCTCCCGTGACCGACGTCTCAAACGTCATTTGCTGAGGAAGTACTATGAACTACCTTCTCGTGGCGGTGTTCCTACTGAAGCGCAAGGAAAAAGGCGAACGCCCGGCGCCCTCCACCGGATTGCCTGAACACTGACAATCAGTTTGGGGGAGTTGGCCAAACCCTGATTCCAAACCAACCAGAGACGGCAAGCGAAGCATGCGGCTGTGCTCACCGAGATCCGTGATGGAAGGGTGTACTGGATGCTCAGGACTTTTAGCCCATCTAAAGGCTACATGGCCTACGGAATCAGTCACGAGCTCCTCAAATCGTACCTCTACCTTTTGGGTTATGTCATTTGGTCAAAAGCTCGAGTAGTTTCCCTAAGTCAATACTTCGATTTGGGCAACCGAGCAGTGACAAGCCCGGATGGGACTCACTGATCCCGATGGATGGCGGGTGAGGTGGAGACGGGGAATAGAACTGCAATTGTTTCATTCTCTTTTCGATCAGTGTTCATCCTTTGCCATGTTTTCGATGGTGAACTGTATTCAGATTTAAATATAAATAGTTGTATATATATGAACAAACAGCTCACCTCTAACTGCTTATCTTTTCCACTCCAATGGATTTAGTGTAAATCAGGAGAATGGTTGGACATAAGGAAAGCCCATATATTCAACTTCGGTACCACGGCTGAGAAACGCACTGGGAGCTACAAAATGTTGGGACTACTGCTGCTGAGATTAGAAAGTTATCAAGCGATACAACCGATCTCGACTGAAAGTGACGTTGTAGCATCGAAAGCACAAACGAATGCGAACAAAAAATTCCCATCAGCACCACGACGTTAAGCAGCATACTCACTAAATATCAACACTGGTTAAATGTATAAATTACACCCAGTAGTCCAAAAACTTAAATGACCAGCGAACACGACAAATTGAGCCGCAAAATATGAAAGAAACGACCTCAAGTGCAAAACAAACGACCGGCATCTTCAAAAACCTCGGAAATATCCAAGTATATATTTTCCGGAGTTGAAACAAAATGACACAATGCATACTTACATGAAGAGCTGAAAGAATCCGTAAACAACCAAAAGATACGCTAGAAGCCGCGTGAAAGGAGGATCAAGCAAGGCGCTGATGACGCAGCAGAAAACTATTGATGCGGGAAAACAAACATCCAAAGACATGAAGTGGCTATCCAGTTCACGGATATAAATGCAGATAAAAGTTTCTGATTTGCCATCTTGTCATTAATGAACTTTGCTGCTTTGTTTCTGACAATTAGGGGGGAATTCAAGACGGTCCCTGATCATTCACATCACCCTTAATTCTTTGCTCATGCACAAACATTAGGATGCATTTCATCGGCTCTAACGCGCAAATATTACTCACTGTTGTGGTAAAGAAGAGTTATGCAGTATTTTAGTCAATGGTAAAGCCCTATGTCAAGTCCAGCGACATCCGCTACTAAAAATATTTATTTCAGAAATTTTGCTGTCCAGCTGAAATTAAAGTGACACGAAACACAGGACAGCGAGCCCAAGATAGCATACAAAATTTAAAAAATAAAAACAGTTCGGACATCATCATCCCCTATGACCCTGGCATTCTTTAGTCTGCTGTTTAGTTTATAACATAAAAATATCAACCCAACGACGTGAGTTTATCCTAATAACTATTGATTTGTATTGAATTTAAGACCATTAAAAGATGTTTGGTGAACGAGGTGGGCGCTTCAGTTTTCAAAAGAATTGCGAATAAGAGCTTAAGGGAGCACCTGAATCGTAAGAAAGTCCGAGATTTAAAAGCAAAGAGACGGGGTATGTAGGCGATTGTCCAGCGGCGTGAACTTCGGTCATTGGCGAATTAGTGAGAACCGTGCCTCTTGCAACACATACAGGCCACATTTTCAGGTTGTTTCTCTGGACTATAAAACCAAAGTGAGTTGGTTAATCACTTGTGTGTATAAAAAAATCCATGCGGTTAACCGCGGCTGTGAAAAGTAGACTTTGTTGTGTTAAGTTCACGCGAGGATAACACTGATGTGGGCAGAACTTTTAAGTTGCTAAATGCCACTTAATCCCACTCAGTGTGCGTGGTTATCGAATGGGCATTCTGTGTTATCCTTAAAGCAGTATATGCACTTATTAACGCTTTCCTCTTTCATTTTCCATCTTTATCAGTGCCCGGCCTTTCTGAGCATCGAGCTTCGGGCCCATTTCGTTCGTCACCTCAGCAGTGGCCTGGAACTTACCATTGATATAAGTTCATGCGCACTCTTTGAAAGCCTGTTCGACAATTCTGTGTCCCGTTTCGTTGTTTTTTTGTCGGATATTTGGTTCGATCATGTTCTCCGTTGGACGCTACAATCGCTCGGAATTACATCTGTTCAAAAACCTTATTTTTTCTCGGCATATATTGGGATCCCGTGTTTCTGCACCTCAAAGGGCTTCCAATCGATGTAGAGGATGCACTCATGCTGTCTGGCAAACAGCTCTTAGATGCATCCATCCATCCAAGATGTCCATTCCGGCTTTGTTCGGTATCAACATCCGCTCTCTATTTACGTAAATGTCGGATCTGTCCCTCACGCTGTAGACGCCGATCCATGTTCTTCTGTATGTCATCTGCATACACGAATCGTGGCTGAACCCGGATATCGCTGATTGTAAGCATAGCCTTCTGATTGCTCTGCTAACTGACCCCAGTGCACACGAATGGACGATGAAGTTTCAAAACCGTTGATCAACAAACCAGGAGTGCTACGGCATGCTATTCTTTCACTGTATCTCCTCTCCACATACATCAGCGACTTATCTACTAGCTCCCATCGTCAATTGTTTAAGTGTGCTCGTGATGTTGCCCGCTGTCAAGCCGTCTCGAACAATCATGATTTTCAGAGATTTCCGACAAACCATGTTCGATTTACGATTCGTTTGCACGAGTTGGTTTATATCTCAACGCACCTAAATGTTTTGAATGTGTGTTCTCTCTCCGCCGGTAGGTCTAACAATCAGAAACGTCTTCTATAAACCCAAAAATGCTTACCAAGGTTGGTTCTATAAAATACACAGGAGTTAACACTAACAGAATTCTGAAGCGAGCTGCTCACACTTCAGCCTGTGTGAAGAGTCTCCGATAACTGTATTATCCATTCATAAAGCTTCGACACTACAAGTTAAAAAAAGGAAGCATCTACCGATATGCATACCTATGTGTTTCTCCAATCGACCTTTACTGTTTTCCCGGGAATTCGCCAGGATCTCGTAAAATGACATCAAAAAGCTTCACCATTGAAAACCAATTATCAGCTAGAGGCCATTCACAACAATCACTGAATTCTCTCCAAATTAATCTGAAAAGCGCTTAGCGGCATTTCAGATATTTGCTCACAAAATTCGTTCTGACACCACGCATCCTGTGCACAACGCTCTTTCAAAGTGTCGCTCTCATACTTCGACACGATCCGATTTTCGTTCTATACCCTTCAGAATCAATATTTATCGGGACTCCAGTGTCTCACATTTAGCACAAATTTGGACAAACCGTCATGGGGTTTCAGCCGAATTCCTGCGCAGCCTGTCCTGATGCGTTATGATTATTCCTCGATGAGTGCTTTCATATTGTTTACAAGATAATCAATGTATTTTATTATTATTTTGTGTATTAATTTCTTTTTCCCTACTCTATTTGTTAAACTTACATATTTTTGACCAAAATGCGACATTATTTAATGTACGCAAAAGTCTGTACAATACACTACAATGCATTGTTGTCTTATTTGGTGTGGTAGGTGTTTGTACCGTTGTCTTGCCCCGGTTAGTGTCCTCCCTGTGCCCTGGTTTCAGCTCTTAAATACCAATGGACGCTGTCATCCCGAGGGCCCCATATTTTGCTCTTTGGAAGTATGGCCGCCAGTCGGAGGTACAAAAGAGGTTCTTTGAATTCGATGCGCGGCGGGAGTCTGCGGTCCACTTGTGCAGGAACCTAGACTCCCGTTGGTTTGATCATAAATCCTTCGATTACATCACACTTCACATGGCCAGGTCTCAACTTCGTCGCTGGAAGCTCCTGGACAATACACGCCCCGCGCATCCCGTTTCCCTTCAAGCCGACCACCTTTGAGTTTATACCTTCTAGTCACCAAAGACAAACACTTCAGACGCGGTCACAACTCTAGAACTACTGAGTAGCAGTATGCGAATCGTACTCCACTTTAACTATACAACACAATAGCCATTAACCGTCGTAGAAAGCAGGCCAGCACCCGCCTTCAGATGAGCTACCCCTCAATTAATTGGCCTGTAGATCTCAGAGCCGTTGTCTAATCAGCACCCGGATGGAGACTTGCGATTCGCCCTTTTTACCTAGGTGTCACCAGGAGACAAAAGGCAAAGGTCCGTCCTCTGTTTCCGTTGGGCGCCTGCTCTATAGGACTAAGGAGATCACCCCTAGCAATGGACTTGGCAGATGGCTCGCCGGTAATTTCCCCCGTACACGTTGCTATTTTTAGAAATCACGCCGTCCCCATTTCTAGTCCGTTTGGCTACTTTGCCCTGCCTCAAACCAACCTCACAGAAAAACAAGTCCCCTCACATTAAGAAACCCCGCTAAGTCCAAGGGTGTGAATCGCTACATACTTTTGGTTTCGCATCCCTAGAACTGATGAATCGGACTATCTACGCCCAGCAGTTTCGAAGTCTTGAAGTGTTATGTAGTTTTGAAACTAGTAAGCCCATTTGTCCTGGGCCGGCGAGCCTTCCCTTGCATCTGGATTGGTGAGCACCGAGTTGACACGAGAGAAGCTGGGAGAGGGTAGGCGTTATTCACTCTGCGACAGTTGGGCAGGGTCACAGTAGCGACAGTAGGTAGCTTGGCGCCAATTTTAGGGGGAGTTTGCTCCATAGTTAGCGGAAGGATCAGTCCATCAGTTCCAGATGTATTTCCAGTCTTCTCCCAAGAATGGACTTGCTCGCTGATATTACAGATTATTCGTTCCACGTGAATACCACCTCAGTGATAAAAAACGGCCTTCAGGAAATTCCGAGGCCTTGGTTTGAAGACCTTACTGAGGTGTCCCCGTTAGTGGAGGTTCTGCGCTTTTAGCTCCATCCCGAATGCAGATCAACCAGCAATTTTCAATACACTCGTAGCATCTACGCCGGATCACATTATTTTCCTGTGGGTTCGTTTTCCCGAGGCTTTAGAAGTCCTAGCCCATTTAGCCGCACGAGCCTCTGCTTAATCCATCCATGTGTCCCGAACGAGACAGTAGATAGAATGGCGACCTTTTGCTCACACCGGTTCAAATTGTGTCGGTGTGATCGTCCCTAAATGCACGAGGGAGGGTGAAAAACATTTCTACATTTAGGAAGTGCAGCCAGCATGGACTCTTTAGCTTTTGTCCAGTCCGCCCAGCCCGCGCCCCAAGCAAAGTGTCTTGAAGCGTTCTGAACCAAGCGCTCTTCCATTGCCTGAATTTAAACTTCTTGTGTCCCACCCGCCATGGATCACTTTCCTAAAAGTCATGCGTCCCGAATATGCTCCGGGCTTCAAAAAGCCTGAAAGAAGCTTACGAGAACGGCCACATTTTTCGATTGACAAAATGAATTTTTTCGATTTGCGACAGGCATGCGCAATGCAAGATCAAATTCGTATATGAACGATGCAGAGAAAATGCGAACAAGAGAAATCGGAGCGGACATGGGGATGAGTTTAAACTTGGATTACTCCGGGAGCATACTGGGAAATAGGACCAAACTCTGCTAAGCAACCCATAATGCACGAGTATGGCAATCATAAATGAGAACTGAACGAAACATTTAGCATTATTATACAGAGTTTCTGTGCAGCGGACTCTGAGTCATTTTTTATTTAAGTGCACTAAATGTACGTGTCGATGGCACAAAGCGTGACGGGGCTTGCTGGCGGATGTTGAAATATGCAGACCCAAATAAATGAAGGGGATTACGTGATGGACGGAAAAATTTCTACTGAGATAATGACCAGTAGGGAAACGATAATTGCTGGAGAATAGTCAAAATCAAAAGAAGCTTTATGCGAAGTATATAAGTTTGTCGCAAATAAACGCAATAAAGGGCTGATGAAATGCTGGAGTACGTGGAGGAATACCATCGGGAATGCTGGATTGTTGGGAGAATGGCGTTTAACGAAACGTTTGCAACCGAGAGACTATGGAACTCCCAAGACCGCTGATTGCAGTCATATGAGGTTTTCGGAAAACTGGACTAAGGGGTGCGATGGAAAGGAAAAAGTAGGTAGGTAGTAAAATCGTTCGTTAAATGCTCTAGACATGAATGTTCTCTATAGTATCATTTTTGTTGTCGCAGGTTTTAATCTTAGACAGCATTACGTGACGGAAACTTGGACGGGCACGCAAGCCATTACAGCGGCAGTAATAACAGCGTTTTCGCTCAACCATAAAGATTCATCCAAGGAAAGGTATCCAGGGTAATGAGAGGCGTGGTTTATGTTGCACGGACCAATAATCCAGCAACAGATCTTACGAGCAGCATCCGGGAAGGAGTGTGAGGCTAGTAGATTTGAGGTTGCCCGTGCTACGGCGGAACGTTTAAAAGCGGTTATGGCTTAGGCGCCGCATGCAAAGCATATGAGAGAACAGTCTGTCTTGGGTGACAGCTTGGGGCTACGGTGATTAATAAGCCGTAGAGAAATAGAGGCGCCATTCAATTAAAGTTTGGTCATGTGAATGAAAAGTCACGGATACAGGATGCGAATATTGCCGTGTCGTGTTTGTCGAAACGGAAAAGCAGGGAGGATGTCGTCTTTTGTTCCCAAACTTGCAAACCTACGGAGCATCTAACCCTTACAGCCATTGTAGTGAACGCCGCATTACGACCAGCGTGGAACGCTGCAGGAGTGCCGCACCATTTTATGGCCCCTACCTTTGTGTATAAACCGAAACGCTCCACCAAATTATATCCGTCGGCGTTTCTTCGTGTGTGGACCAGATAGTCAATTGGAGCCCGAATCCGGATAATCCACAGAAGGCCATCGACAAAAAAATTGATGGCTGAGGATCGGCGCTTTGACTATAACAACAACAAATGAATCAGCGTGGCGTTGAACACGGCAGAACCTCCACTAACGGGGACACCTCAGTAAGGTCTTCAAACCAAGGCCTCGGAATTTCCTGAAGGCCGTTTTTTATCACTGAGGTGGTATTCACGTGGAACGAATAATCTGTAATATCAGCGAGCAAGTCCATTCTTGGGAGAAGACTGGAAATACATCTGGAACTGATGGACTGATCCTTCCGCTAACTATGGAGCAAACTCCCCCTAAAATTGGCGCCAAGCTACCTACTGTCGCTACTGTGACCCTGCCCAACTGTCGCAGAGTGAATAACGCCTACCCTCTCCCAGCTTCTCTCGTGTCAACTCGGTGCTCACCAATCCAGATGCAAGGGAAGGCTCGCCGGCCCAGGACAAATGGGCTTACTAGTTTCAAAACTACATAACACTTCAAGACTTCGAAACTGCTGGGCGTAGATAGTCCGATTCATCAGTTCTAGGGATGCGAAACCAAAAGTATGTAGCGATTCACACCCTTGGACTTAGCGGGGTTTCTTAATGTGAGGGGACTTGTTTTTCTGTGAGGTTGGTTTGAGGCAGGGCAAAGTAGCCAAACGGACTAGAAATGGGGACGGCGTGATTTCTAAAAATAGCAACGTGTACGGGGGAAATTACCGGCGAGCCATCTGCCAAGTCCATTGCTAGGGGTGATCTCCTTAGTCCTATAGAGCAGGCGCCCAACGGAAACAGAGGACGGACCTTTGCCTTTTGTCTCCTGGTGACACCTAGGTAAAAAGGGCGAATCGCAAGTCTCCATCCGGGTGCTGATTAGACAACGGCTCTGAGATCTACAGGCCAATTAATTGAGGGGTAGCTCATCTGAAGGCGGGTGCTGGCCTGCTTTCTACGACGGTTAATGGCTATTGTGTTGTATAGTTAAAGTGGAGTACGATTCGCATACTGCTACTCAGTAGTTCTAGAGTTGTGACCGCGTCTGAAGTGTTTGTCTTTGGTGACTAGAAGGTATAAACTCAAAGGTGGTCGGCTTGAAGGGAAACGGGATGCGCGGGGCGTGTATTGTCCAGGAGCTTCCAGCGACGAAGTTGAGACCTGGCCATGTGAAGTGTGATGTAATCGAAGGATTTATGATCAAACCAACGGGAGTCTAGGTTCCTGCACAAGTGGACCGCAGACTCCCGCCGCGCATCGAATTCAAAGAACCTCTTTTGTACCTCCGACTGGCGGCCATACTTCCAAAGAGCAAAATATGGGGCCCTCGGGATGACAGCGTCCATTGGTATTTAAGAGCTGAAACCAGGGCACAGGGAGGACACTAACCGGGGCAAGACAACGGTACAAACACCTACCACACCAAATAAGACAACAATGCATTGTAGTGTATTGTAACAGACTTTTAGCGTACTTAAATAATGTCGCCACTTCTTGGTCAAAAAATAGATAAGTTTAAACAAAATAGAGTTAGGAGAAAAAGAATTAAATACATCAAAATAATGAATAAAATACATTGATATATCTTGTAACAATATGAAAGCACTCCATCGAGGAATAATCAAACGCCATCAGACAGGCTGCGCAGGAATATCGGTGAAACCCCACTGAACGCTTTGATCCAAATTGTGCTAAATGGTGAGACACTGGAGTCCGATAAATATTGATTCTGAAGGGCATGTATAAGAACGAAAATCGAGCATCCGTGTACCCGAAGTATGAGAGCGACACATTGAAAGAGCGTTGTGCACAGGATGAGTGGTGCTCAGAACGAACTTTCTGGTTTAGCAAATATCTGAAATGCCGCTAAGGCTTTTCAGATTAATATTCTGGAGAGCAATATCCGCCTGATTTCTGTGAATGCTCTGCATGTACAGTGCGTTTCAACTGGTGAAGCTTTTTGATGTCATTTTAACGATGATCCTGGCGAATTCCCGGGAAAACAGTTAAAGGTCCGATGTGGAGGAAACACATAGGTATGCATATCGGTAGATGCTTTCCTTTTTTAACTCATGTACGTGTCGAAGCTTTATTTGACCATGTATAATTACAGCTATCAAGCTCTTCAACACAGAGCTGAAGTGTGAAGCAAGCTCGCTCTCAGAATTCTCTGTTAGTGTTAACTTTACCTGTGTATTTCATAGAACCAAACCTTGGTAGCATTCTTCTTGCGGCTTTATAGGAAAACGCTTATTCTCGATT
>LUCM01001945.1:0-13287 GCA_008360955.1 Fasciolopsis buskii | reverse complement strand
TGCATCCTCTACATCGATTGGAAGCCCTTTGAGGTGCAGAAACACGGGATCCCAATATATGCCGAGAAAAAATAAGGTTTTTGAACAGATGTAATTCCGAGCGATTGTAGCGTCCAACGGAGAACATGATCGAACCAAATATCCGACAAAAAAACAACGAAACGGGACACAGAATTGTCGAACAGGCTTTCAAAGAGTGCGCATGAACTTATATCAATGGTAAGTTCCAGGCCACTGCTGAGGTGACGAACGAAATGGGCCCGAAGCTCGATGCTCAGAAAGGCCGGGCACTGATAAAGATGGAAAATGAAAGAGGAAAGCGTTAATAAGTGCATATACTGCTTTAAGGATAACACAGAATGCCCATTCGATAACCACGCACACTGAGTGGGATTAAGTGGCATTTAGCAACTTAAAAGTTCTGCCCACATCTGGGTCCGTCGCTTGTTTTGTTAATGCCAGCATTTTGAAAATGTGCCACTTTTCTTTATCTGAGTTCCAATCCTGCCCTGCGAATAATAATGTTTAAATGCATCAAAGATGCGTATTGCGCGCGCGAAATACGGTTGGAGGTCAATGGCTGTCACCGCCAGCTGCTAGGGTTCCTCGAAAATCAAGAGAGTTATATGGTGGAGAGGAGGATCATTATGGATTTGGTAACGGAATGGAAATGAGTGAAAAACCGGACTGGACATGGTATGAGGCATTTTAAGACTCGATAAATCTGGAATCACAGTCCGTTAAGCAAGCAAAGAAGCGACACTGGATGGGAACTTTTTAACCGTAAGACTAATACATGAGATTTGTTTTGAGCAGCTTTAAGTTCATGATTTCCAGTTTGGTCCGGAGATGAAGGTGGGTTGGAAAAGAATAACCAGTACCTGGATCAAATGAGGCAACGTCTGGTGGACTCGTGTGGAGAACTGTTACTAAGAGCGTCGGTCTATTGCCAAATTCCGCGGACTGGAATAGAGGTTGATGAAAAATGACGGTTCTCAGCTCTTTTCGGATGTCGAGATGCATTGTAAACGTCGGTCTATATGATATGACAATAAAAACACTCTTCTTCGTGAGTCCGTTTTGCATGGTTTTGGCAGAAGAATTTTGGGAAGGGGCAAGAGGAAGCCAGTAAAAAATGGTGCACGTGAACTTAGGAGCTAGGGTGTTGTTTACCACAAAGTGCAGGAGGTGAACTCCGCCAACCCGGTTGCACCCGCACACCACTGCAGCCGAGCTGTCCGCCCGATGTGCGCCGGCCAAAGCGGTGGATATGACCGCTCCCCACACTATTGTGGTAACGCCAGTGTATTCGTGGTGTGGAGGAAGGGATTCAAATATGGAATGGGTAGGGTAAGGGAGACGTCGTCTTTCCAGGATCGGATAATCGACAGAGCAGAGGCAAGTGTTTCCATCCAAGTTGAACTATAACGCCTGGAAGAGAGAAAAAACAGACTGCGGACTGGCCTAGCTGCCAGCTGCGGATTAAGAAGCGATCAATCTTACAAGCGGCTCAGAGAAGGAAGTTGCTAGAACGCTAAGCGCAATTCAAAATATATGGATGGTGGCGGAGTAATCCGGTTTTCTTTTTATATGTGTGTATAGATATATTTAAATAGATGAGCTGGCTACTCTAGCGTGTGGATCGTCTGCGCTAGGAGTAAGGAGAATGAATCGGTATTTATTAGAACGGACAGGGAACAACTGTTGCTGATATAAATAACGATTAATCTGCAGGGTAGATGCACCAGGGATTGACTAAATTCCGTTTGGAAATCACGAATTATATTCCACTCTAGGAGGCCGTGCCTTTCGACACAAGAAATAGTCGGGGCCGTTGGATGTGCTAGATGGAAACGGTCATTACAGGAAGGGGAAAAACGACGTAGGACCCTATGCTCGTGGAGATGTCATGAGGTCTGAAATGTCTAAAATAAACAGCTATCGATGAGGAGTGAGAAAGAAAGAATCGAAGATGTCAACCTTATTTCGTCTGGAGGGTATCGTTTGGGTTCGTCAAAAACAGTGATTTCTACTGGCCAGAATCATTTGCATGCAGAGAACAGTTGAAGAAATATACGGGTGAGGATGATAGTGAATTTTTTTATTTTAGAAGACGGCTGCAGGTTATGGTTGCCCCACCGTTTTGGTGACGGTGTTGGAATTAGTTATGTGAGCGGGTGGGAGAGAGCTGTGGGTGAGCAACCCTATATGCAGTTAGAACGATAAGGTTCATGGCAAAGGGACGGTGAAATGCATCCGACGTGGAATTGCACGTAACTAAGTAGCATGCGCTGGTGTCGGAGCTCTGTTTGAGGTGGAACAGACTAGGTTGATTCCTATATGACATGAGCAGGGAGATTTACTTTCCTTTCCGCAATGAATGGAAAGGTGACATCGATGCGCTTTTCAGAAGCTCAATCCAGTTTCATACACTAGATTCTCAAGTGAGTTTGGGTGGTATAGACTAAAGAGAAGGGGTACAGTAACTACCATTTGTACTTCATTTTTAAATGCAATAGATGATGGTGACAAGATGCGCAACTGTTAGGGGAGTTTGCTCCAAAATGACGAATGTCTAACAATAATGAAGTTGGCTCCGAGAGGGAAGTGGTCAATAGCTTTGCAGAGAATAGAGAAGGCGCAAGCTACCGTGGTTGATGGGCTGCAAAGTGGTCGGCTGAGATGAACTCTTGCCTAGAGAGGCTCTAAAGCACTCCTAATTGACCCAGATGACTCCGTTTGCAAAGGTGACCTGTCAGCACGTATGTTTGCAATTTTAAAGGGTGTTTATTGGTATACAGTTTGATCGCTTCTGGTGAACACATTGGCCGATGAATCGTTCATGAAATCAAAAATTACTGGATAATGGCAGTGCGAAGATAATTGGTGGATCCTTTTGCGATAGCACTTTTGATGGATGTTACAAGAACCAGACATGGTGGATTTAAGGGACTCTAGTTGAGGGGACTCCAAGGGGAATATTTATCTTGATATGACAGTTCTGGAAAACAGCCCAGCTCCATCCAGCTATGAGCATCATAGGCTGCATATCGTACCAGCACGGGAAGATAAGAAACGGCGAAGTCCACAGTGGGGCGTTCCTAATCTCCGAAAAAAAGAAGTCCCTGCGCCGAGAAAACATCAATGCGGGTCATAAAGGCGAAAGCAGGTAAACTTTCACGTTCTCTCGATCCTACAGCCGCCTTCTCGCCCTACACAGATTATTCATGCTCCATGCGGCACAAGTTCACAGGAAAGAGAATGTCACCATCCAGAATTTGACCCGCCCATCTCCTCGCCCCTTCGCGACTCACAAAGCAAATCGCAACAGCCCTGGCAACTGTACCTCCCATCGATGGTAAAACTCCGTCCCTCTTTCCACTCCGGATTATTAACTCTCACGTACGTCAAAACCATTCACCATTAGACCGTTCTTTTTCACACCATTTCAAAGACCCACCGGTAACCTCTGGTATCTTTCGTTCTCCTACCCGTTTCCCCAAAGTAACTCTAACTTTAGGTTCCAGTCGGGACTCTCGGGTCCCTGATCACAGCAGCCCTTTCAAGCACCATACCATCTTACGGCAACCGCCAATTAAGGGCGATGCCTGTGAACTGTTACCTCAACAGCCGGATCGCGCCAGCCCGCTGCGAAGCAATACCATCTATGCATTGCTGATTTTGAGTATCCCTTGCTTCATTGTCTTTGCAGAATTTCAGTTCTGCTTCCCATCTATTCCCATGCACAGTTCTGCCAAGCAGTTGCCGCTATTCTATCACAGTGCTTGCTAAATAGCTAAAAATGCGTTCCTTGCAAATGCCCATGTTTCTCCCTTACTTAATAACTTGTACTTGTCGAGACTACTGTGGAATACAATTTCTTACCGTCCTGTTGGAATTCAAGATTGAAATTTTAGCATTCTTTTGATCCCTATTCCTACTCATTTTTTGCGTATCTGCCGCGGCTGTCTCCTTAGAATTTGGCGACCCGATTTAGGGGGGCCTTTTTGTTTGGCAGAAACAATGCGATTGGTGTTTTCTCACAGTTTATCACACTGCCTTCGCATTTGCAGTGATCCTAGAAACCGGACCAATTCCGCAAGAAGCCAAAGAATAAACTCTTTAATAGGGCGGTTCTTCACGTCAACTCTTTGCTCGCTAAGCTGGCTGCATTATCAAATATAACGTTGGCTGAGAAACAGATTGCCCATGAAGATTACGGAATCGAGGACAGACTGAGTCATAATATCATTTCGCAGCAAGCAGCTGACGGGTCAAGACAAAATAGATTGAATTTTTATCGCGGAGTATTTAGGTTTAACAGCAGTGCATATCCACCGCGCCCGAACAAGGACGCGTACCCAAGACGAACGATTCTGAGTCGAACGCCTTAGCCATTACGCTACCGGACAGGCTCTGAACGGTTTGTTGAACTTCACCACATGATGTTGCACCTATCCGTCACTGATTTGCACGGTTACTGTCCGCTAGCTCACAACGATCGACCCCTACTGATAGATGACTTCTCTGCAGGTAGCCCAAGTACCACCAAGGCTTTGGATATGACATACAGAGATTGATTAATTGAAAGAGTAACGTGAAAATCAGTGACGGATAAGTGCAACATCATGTGCTGAAGTTCAACAAACCGTTCAGAGCCTTCCCGGTAGCGTAATGGCTAAGGCGTTCGACTCAGAATCGTTCGTTCCGGATTCGCATCCTAGTTCGGGCGCGGTGGATATGCACTGCTGATGATTCCTAACAAGGATGAAACAGCTGTACATTGCTTCCATGGTTTGTTTATGGTGAGTTGAGCGATGATATCACATGGTGAATTATTTCATGTAAAAATTCAGTCTCCTACTACCTAATTGTATTTTTGATTAATTGAGAGCTAAAACCCTATTTACACGTTTTGGGCGATGAATCATGATAAGTTTTACTATCCAAAGGCGCTTAGAATACGACGGCACTTCGGTGATCACACCGGCTGGAATTTTTAATTCAAGGTATCAATTCCAAGTCGGACGATAATGAACGGCTTGTAGAAGAGGGCTGGAGAGGTCCACAGGAAGCCAGGCCTTGAGTGGGATGTGGTGGATTCCGTCATTTTCCACGGGTGGAACAGATCTCAGGCTGCCCAGTGCAACATCGCATTTAGTTTTAAGATGGCCGCTATAAAAATCGATGCAATTAGGAGGAAGCAATAATCTGATTGTGATGGGAAGGTGGAGTATCCTTCAAATGGCCGGTTTCTCACTTGATTGGGATATGAGCGGTGTAGCTGAAGAGAGCGGGCATGTAAACAGAGCTAAAGAAAGCAGCCTCATTTTTATATTCATCTGGGTGCAGGTTTGGAGCTGGCCTAGATGATATCGGAGGTTATTTGGGAAGCAGAGGGACCTGGTGAATACAAATGGGGAGAAAGTAGAAGAAGCCACGATGCTTTGACTGCAAAAGTTGGAGCATCAGACAGATCAGTGGAGCTGTTGGCGTTCACAATCCTAGGATCAAATATGTGGGAAATGCTAGATCAATAAACTGGGAGGGGAGGTTGTCAGAGACAACGGCGTCAATTCCGATATGTGTATTCAAAATTTCTCAGGAGTAGGTAGGAAAACTAGGAAGCGGAAACGTGCAACTAATTAGGTTTGTGAGAGGAAGAATAGAGGATTCCAATGATCATCTGGGCCTACAATGTAGAGATGAAAGCACTAGCCGGAAAAGGGACGCAAAAAAACAAAAGACTGTGGTACTCAGTTGTGCTGTTGCGCATATCAAACGTAAATAGAATTGATGGCATAAAGATTTAGTGAGCAAAATCAGAATGACTAGGGGAACTACGGCTCTTGTTTGAAACTGATTGCAGTTGTGAAAAACGTCATTCAGTCCTGATATAACTTTACTGCATTTATCACACGTCTGTAACATGAATAAAGGGAGGTAAATGGAGTCGAGAATGCTCCCTAGGTCAGTAATGCGACATGAGAAAGAATCTTTTTGTCGCTCAGAAACCCAGCCCATTCACTCCGGCAGTCCAGTAACAAGGATCAATTTTTGGGACCATCTGGGGGATGCTGACGGTGCGATTTAACCATTTTGAATGATATCGGGTGTTCAGTGTTGCATATTTCATGGGGAAGCGTACTCCACATAAGTAAATTTCTGCTTAGAGAGAAGTTGGGACAATTTAGTTCTAAAAAATAAGATGGAACAGAGCGACTGTCACTCCTTAGTGAGTTTCAGGTGCCGTTAGCAATATTCGTCTTGTTAGCGAGAAAGTACCCGAGTCTTTGCAAAACAAACCCCGTGATAACAAATTTTACCGGTATGCTGATATGAAATAATGGAATGCATGCAAAATGGGTATTCTCTGAGCAATAAGAGTGATAGCAGTTTCCTAATCTCTTATCCTTTTATCGGACACGGGGCATCTGTAGCAAGCCATATCGGAATAGGAGAATAACGGTAGCAGTATAGACGCCTAATCTTTGCACATCCGCAAAGGAATTCTGGGCTCTTGATTAACCGTCGAGTTTACCACTAGCCCGAGCAAACTATGGTGAACTGAACAGAGTAGCGAAAACTAAACTAGTTATGCAAGTAACTGTTGAGCTGTAAAGTTGTACCAACTCCTTTCAAATATAGGATCGTGTTTAGGACCTAACTGTGGGAGACGGAAGAAGGATAGACAAACATCCATCCGGGAGCCTAACACTTTCGCCTTCGTTGAATAGGCACAAGCCGTTAGGCCCATTACCAAATTTCATGGTGACGCATTCGTTCTCTTTTATAGGAAGTTTCCAGACGAACGCCAAAAGCCTGGCCTTATTTATGGTCTGTCGAAGAAACCTGCTCCCCCGTCGAACGTTACCGATGTCTTCAACGGTATTCGAAACGGCGCCTCGTCTCTCTTCACAGACGGTATCAAAATTGTTTGCATCTTTCGCCCTGTGGCTTTGGAATCCACAATAACTAACATATCGCAAGACTTAACGTCACTCAACTCCTGGGCAAACGACTGGATGATGAAATACCCTACTGAAAAAAGCAGCATCATGAGGTCGAGTTCGCGATTTGTTACTAAATTATTCTTGCACCTTGAACCTGTCGGATAATGATCTCACATAAGTTGCAAACGCAAGTAAATTAGAGGGGCCATTACACAGAACTCTGAAGTTGAAAGAAAGCAAACTACAACTTCTTGGAACCTACGCTAAGCCATTTCTGGATTATTGCCCTCTAGTCTGTCATTGCGTGAGACAGCACGATAGAGTAGCGATTGAAAACGTCCAGCATGCGTTTATCAAGTGGTTGTTTGGCTAATCTGCGAGTCTAAATTGTAAAGACTACCATGAGTCGCTGAAATTAGATCCCCTGTTGCTCTGATGCATAAGAGCAAACGTGACACTTTTAGGAATATTTATTACAACGGACAGCAGCGTCTCCGTGTTATAAACCCAAAACCATAATCTCCGAAATTAGGATTCAATTATTACCCTCCCATTTTCGAAGGCATCCGTCAGAGCCAACTCTTTGTCGATAAATATTCATCATTATGGAATAATCTTCTCCAAAAGTTGCGCATTTTACCACCATCATCTATGCAGTTAACAACGAAGTGCGTAGCGCAGTTACTGTGCACATTCACATTTATCAATACCACCTATAGTCACCTGAGGATGAAATGCATGAAACTGGATTGGGCTTCCGGAAAACGCATTGATGTCATCCTTTCGTTCATTGCGAAGATGAAATAAATCTCCTTACTCATTTCATCACATGACAGACCGGAACTGTGACGAAATCTTGATTACTTTGTTTCTTCCTCCTCATCGATATCTCCCTGTCCATTTTAGACACCTTGTTATTCCTATTTTCTCCATCAGCATATTACTAAATACTGCTTCTTAGGATTTCCTATTGCATTTTTCCCATTTCGATATCATTTTATTTCATTTTCATGAAAAAAGAAAATCACATAGCAAACCATCTCACCTCTCCAACTATAGCTTCAAACTGAGCCCCGACACTAGTGCATGCCAATTATTTGCATGCAGTTTCACGTAGGATGCACCTCACTGATTATTCCGACTGCAAAACGATACCTATGGCTCAATAATATGGCTACATCTCCATTAACCTTATCGTTATAACTGCATATAGGGTTGTTCACCCAAAACTCTTTCCAAACAACTCCCCTAACTAATTCCAACACTGTCGCCAAAATGGTGTGATAACATCAATTGGCCACCGTCTTTCAATATAAACAATCATGATCATCCTCATTTCTCCCTTTTCATCATCGCCTCTCCCTATGCGAATGGATAAGGCTCGTTGAAATTGCCTTTTTCCTGGCGAACCCAAACGGTTCCCTCCAGACGAAACTCGGTCAATTACCTTGATTCTTCCTTTTTCCTTCCTCGCCGATATTCATCTGTTTATTTTGGACCCTTCGGACTTCATACTATCTCCGTGACCATAGCATCTTGCGTGGTTTCTTTTCTTCCCCTAGTGACCGTTTTCAACTACCATACCTGCTGGTCCCGACCGTTTCTTGTGTTTGAAAGGCGTGGTCTTCCGGAGTGAAATGTATTCATGATTTCCACGCTGTTGGATTTAATCAGCCTCTAGTGCACCCGTCTAATCTAGCTCGTTCATTGTTCATATCGATAGCACTTGTTCACTGTCCGTCCCACCAAATATCGGTTTACTTCCCTTTACTAATAACGTAGACCATCCACACACTAGATTAGCCTGTCCATCTATTTATACCTGCCACAAAATAAAAACCCCGGATTGCTCACAATCAGCCACCGCCCCTATATTTTGGGTTGCATTATACTTTCTAGAAAATCCCTTTTCTGAACCGCTTGTAGGTTGATCGCTTCTTAATCCGCAGCTGGGAGCTAGGCCAGACCGCCACCCATTTTTCTCTCTTCCGGGCTGCACAGTGCCGCTTGGGTGAAAACACTTACTCCATGCTCTGACTACCGCAGTTTCGGCTCGCCTGTGATTATCCACCCCTGAAAAAATTATGTCTCGCTTCCCCTACCCACACCATATTCGCATTCATTCCTTCACCTCCGAGTACATCGGCGTTACCACACTAGTTCGGGGCGCGGACACATATACCGGCGCACATCGAGCGGGCAGCTAGGCTGCAGCCACGTGCGGGTGCAGATAGACTGACGGATCACACTTCTTGTTTTCACATGTCAACAGTTTTTTTCAACTTTGGTGGCCAGCATTCGGCTAGCCCCAAGCACTAGTGCTGTTGTGATAAACAGCTCTCTAGTACCTATGTTCATTTGCACCATTTTGTGCTGGCTTTCTCTTGCTCGTTTCCACAGTTCTTTTGCCAAGACCGTACAAAACGGACTCGGGCGGGAAGTATTTCTATTGGCATCTGATCGTCACTTCTGAGAGCGCCGGTACGGAGGGCCACTTTGGCATGGCCTGCTGTCGCACGGACAAATCTACAGCTCCGAGAATGCCCGCATAGTGACCCGGCAGGCAAGCATTCCGGCGATTTAACCGGGAAGAATCTGGAAGTTACCGTATAGATACTAGATATCTAATCTTCCACGAAGGGTAATGCAGACTTCGCAAGCGGAATTCTGTTAATTGCATGACACCAAAAGGTTCGAGAATATATGGAGAATTGATATGCATACAGAGAATTAAAAATTAAGAACTGAAGAAAAATATCCAAACAGTGAGGCAAAGAAAGCTGTTCAGAAGGCGAGAGCATTCGCACTTGGGCTTCTACTCGCGAGCAATTTCAAAACGTCAAAATAGAACGTGACTGACGTCATTGTGCTGTTACGTAGGCCTTCCGTTTGTACGTGTCGTCGCGGCTTTTGACGTTCGCCTTGCCATTGTTTTATTTCCGGATCTATGTGTATGAGCATTAGCAATTTTTTGTGGATAATGCCAGCTATAACAGGAATCATTTGGAGAGTAGTTCTGCAGAATGTGTCCATTTCATTTCTATGGGTTGGTGATTTGGCACACCTGGGAAACTAATCCTAAGCAGTACATCGTCCCTTTAGTTGTCCCTTAGATGTGGTTCAGTCGAATTAAGATATTCCGCGGAAAATAAGTGAATTTCCAAGGCCTGAAGAGGGCCATAGAGGTTCCAGGCCATTTCTATAGACGATTGGTTGACGACTTTGAGGTCCACGTATTAATTAATGTGGTTGTACCTGTTTCTCTTGTAAGCTCGATAAACTGTTTCTAGCGGTTGCAATTGTTCCATATAAATAAGTTAGTTTGAAGTTTTCCGGTAGCCATGTGAGTCTGGTTCCCAATGGGGACTAAATAGTCTCCACTTCGTCCCCGTAGGGGACTAGAAATCGTACCTTGCACACTGCAGGGAAGCGATTTCGTGGTTTTTGACCCTTACAGAGATTTTTTTGGCATTACTTAGGAGCTACTTTGCCGTTTGAGCTAGTGCAATAACGTTCATCTGAAGGTAGAAATAGCCAAAATTAGCAGTGTCGTGACGTCGAATAGAGGATGAACTCAGCAGACGTGTTGGAAGATGGGAAAACAAAGCGTAAAATCGGGCCGTGATGTATGAATGCTAGGGTATCCCTTCCTTGAATATAATAGATAGAACTGAATTATGTAGGTCAAGATCCAGACTAGGTTAGAAAGAATAAAACAAGTATGAGGGACAAACGCGAACATTGGGCAAAAACATGCGAACTTAGGAAGGTGGTACATAGCTCAGTGTTCCGCCACAGTGAGACTGCTACGTTGATGACTGCGAGCTATACAGTATGGCTTTTATCAATCCGGAAGTTCCGTGACGCCCAAAAGGTCATTAGGGTAGAGACCAGTCGAAATAGCGTGCTAGTACTCCAGGTCGGAGGTTGCTTTGCCTTGCCGGTTGCAGCACACACCGGATCACTCTCTACAACCGTTAATATTGCACCAACATACTCTGAATTTTTCTGTCGCCACACAGCACCGTCTTCTGGAATAGAAAAAGAACGAGGAATGACTCCGAGGGTAGTTAAGGTAGACGCAAGATGCTAGTTTCCTTAAGTACCGAAGGTCGTACTGGTTGGGTGAGATGAGTTAAAGGTAATTTGAGACTGTAAAACCAAGCCATTATTGTGATAAGGTAGGTCTATCACCAAATTACATCTGGTGGGGACATGGACCCCAATCTCCAAACTCTTCAAACTTGCCAGGAGTTTATATTTTGGTCACTTCTGATCAGTGAACAAATTTAAATGAAGATAGTAGAACGTGAATCCAAAAGTAATTGTAAATATATTTATCTGTTTGATTTGGCCGATTGCAGACGTTTGCATCCGACAGCGCATGACGTTCTTCTGACACTTCCAGAAGAGGGACTCTTAGTCGATTTTGTCGCAAATTCATATGACGCATAAGCGAATGGATCCTAAAACTAGGGCGCATGAAATCGTGGGCCATGACATTTTTTTCGATCATTGCACCGTAGAATGCACGACTATTCACAGATAAAACCCAACTAGACTGTACTAAGAACACGGTCAATTT
This sequence comes from Fasciolopsis buskii, assembly GCA_008360955.1. Taxonomy (NCBI): domain Eukaryota; kingdom Metazoa; phylum Platyhelminthes; class Trematoda; order Plagiorchiida; family Fasciolidae; genus Fasciolopsis; species Fasciolopsis buskii. The sequence goes on along the minus strand of LUCM01001945.1, from coordinate 1,749 downwards.
GATGCCCAGTAAGACTGGAAAGGTGCCTTTTGGGATGTTAGGGTTTGTCGCTCCCTTAAACCCTGATAAACCAAGAATCGGAGTTCAGAAGGTCTATCTTTGAGATTAAAACTATGTCAGGTTTGCTTGTGGATACTCTCAATGTCCACTTCTGATAAAGTTCCAACTTTCCAGTATGTTAAATGAATAGGTTTTCAAAGAAAAAAAGTACCCCTATTGCTGGTTTTTAACGTTGACTTCTGCAGCACGTGGTGCGTTGCTTTCCGCGAGTGTTGTAGCACAAGAAGAGCAACGAAAGTCACGGTTATCTATAAAAATAATTTCTAATAGGGCATCAACTGTCGCGTCAACATTGCTCGACGTTTTGTTCGAGGCTGTGCATCTAATCTTCGCACCTGCAAAGATCCGTTTGATGATTGATTTGAGCTGACAACTCAGTCGGTAAAATGAATAGAAGAATTATCTTTCCAAGCAAACATGTTTCCACTCATCCACTTCCCTCTAGCTTGGGGACAAGCTCTTCTTCATAGAACTACTAGCTTTGGTCGTGCATCCTAATCACTATCCTTCCCAGCTGCTTGACTTCCTAACAGTATCCGTCTACTACCTCTCGAACTGCATCGGTCGTCGCCCAGGATAATCAGAACCGCCTATCCATTGAACGGAATGAGTAATGATAACTTGACCCCTCCTCACAATTCCCCCTTTTATTCAACTTGTCTTATGTCCCCAACCGTCACTCCTTTGCTTCTCTGCCCGGCCAGAATGCCCAGTTGACAACATGCTGGACACTCGCAACGACCCATTGCCAAATGTTGTATCGTCGGCTCCTGAATATCGGCTTGGTTAAATTCCATGATCTCATGCAGGCAGACCCAAAGATATGCCTAGCACCCCATGGACTCACTAGCTACTGATATCCGATGCGTCAGCGAAACGGGAACTCGGGATTCGAACAGTATGATTTCACTGATTATTTTAGGTATTTCCTGCCTCCAAATGCCTCAGCATGGTCGGATGTGGATTTCTGAGACTCTGAGTTGGCTACTCGCCCTGAACGCCTCTCCAAATGCTCCCGCGATCGGTTTTTCAAATAGCCTCTGCCTTCTCGTGACGCTGTTCCTACTAAAGTGCCAGGATTAAGGCGAACACGCTGCGCCCTCCACCGGATTGCTTGATCATTGATAATCATTCTGGGGGAGTTGACTAAGCCCTGATTCCAAACCAACTACAGGCGGCATACGAAGCACGGTTGTGCTCACCGGTATCCGTGGTGAAGAGGTGTGTTGGACACCCAGGATGTCTAGTCCCATCCGAAGGCTGCATGAACTGAACAATCGGTCACCGGTCCCCAGTGGGCTACGTGACCCTCAGATCGTACCTCTATCTTTTGGGTTAGGCCATTTGGTCGGAAGCTTGGGTAGTGCCCCCTAAGTCAACCCTCTACTTTGGTTTGGGCAACCGGGTAGTAGCAAACCAGTGGAGGACTCATTGATCCCGGTAGGTGGCCGGTGATGTGATGGCGAATAGAACTGGTAGGTGTTGTGAACTCCCTACATTGTTTCTTTTTCTTTCTCCTTTTTCGCTCATTCTTTTCATCCTTCGCCTTGTTTCCGATGGCACACAATATTCAGATTTATGCTGTATATATATATACACCTTGACGTGGTGTGACGGCTTGCGTGCCTCCATGATCCAACGAGCTATACACGATGGCTTATCTCAAGCCGAAGATCCAATCATGCCTGG
>LUCM01001943.1:0-10178 GCA_008360955.1 Fasciolopsis buskii | reverse complement strand
TGCTGTTTGGATTAGGCTAATACCCCCCTTGGTTAGGGCAACCACAGCGCAAATCATTTTTTGAAGATGAGGAAACTTTCCCGGATTACTAGAACTTCGAGAACAAAACTAGATGTTTTTGTGACCAGTTCCACTTCTCCATCTTTAAATGCAGCTAGGGAAAGCCCATTGGATTCAGGAGATTTACAGCGTCCTCGGACCGGTTGCATTTGTTAGGGTTTAAATTGTTAAGGTGCCAGGTTTGCGACTTGGAAGTGGCTTCAGAAATCCAGTTTACATGGACATAGGTGTATCACTGTAAAATTGATGACGTAGTTGAAAATGTAATTCATGGTTTTCTCGACTAAATTGCATGTGCAACGTAGACGTCAAATTTGACGATCAGAATTTCTTCGGAGCATTCAGTTTGAGTTTGGGAATGCAGCTTTGAAAAACATTGAGATGTGACATGTTTCACGCTGAGGTTCACTTGAAATCCACCCACCTGGCAACCTTGCTTTTCACTTTTGTTAGCTTATCTATACCTGCAAATTAAATTTAGCAGTATATTGTCATTTTGAACAGCTGTTGAAGCAAAGCTGAAATCTTTGATCCCATGGATTCGGCAGATTTTATCTCAGTATCCTAGCAGTTGGTTGAAATTATATTTTCCTCAGATTTCTGCGATGCGAATCTGGCATTTTCTTATGACATGTTTATTTATGGAGAGGTAGGGCGATAGAGAGAGGACAAAGGGAAAATTTAAACCCTAGACGATGGGCCGTTCTTTCTATCGTCTCCTTACATTAATGTCTTCACAGACTTTCAGCGAGCGATTGGGAAAAGCTGATGGAAAGATCGTTGGGGAATGGTAACGTTGAGAATTGCATGGTTTTACCTGACGAAATCCTAATACTCTAGGTTTCATATTGTTGCGATGCACACAAGTACGTGAAGGGTCACCAAACCCTTGGTGTTTCAGTTTTGTTTACACGTTTCTTCCCCTAGTGCTGTTTATGTCGTAGCAATTTATTCGTTTTTTCCTAGATGTGCTGTATTTGGGTTTGAGTTCGAGCTGGCTAGTGAACACACTCCCGCCGAGTTTCTTCTTATGCATTGCAGCCTTATCCGCTTGTTTATCCCCTTCTAGACGTCCTAGATACTCAACTCTGTGGAAAAACAGTTTGCATATTTGTGGTACATTTTGAACCGTTCGCAAGTCGAAGGGCTTCGATGTCATCGACGACACATCTCACGATGGACGTTTCTGACTCATTGACTTTCACTTTTCCTCCACATGGTAGGGCGCCCATTCTAAAAGAAATACAAAATATAAACCAAAATCCTTGCCGCACAACCGAAATAGGACGGAAAATATTACACTTAGCCGCAACAAAAGTTTCTGATCACCTAGAATGTGACACAGTCACCTTAATTTGTGTAATATGCATTTACACAACTGATCTAGTTTTCGTGTTCTATCCGGCCCCCAGGTTTTCACTGAATTATGGATTTTTTTACGTCGAACGTTTTACGTCCCTGTTAACCTAAGGGCAGTTGATCCTCGGGCGTGTAAATTACACTGGATAGCGCCATCTTACTGTAAGTATACTCAGCTTGGTAGACAATTGCTATTTATCAGACCATACTTAGAAAACCTTTTTTCTGGAAACATGGTCTTCGTTGCTTTAATTCCTGATGGGGATACCGAAAACAACTTCTGTTCTTATTTTGTTCAGGGACGTTCAGTATAATTATATCGGCAAACTGCGCTTTCTGTGGTCCATATCTATACTCACTTTTTGGAACAGTATTGAGAAAGGAAACTACTTGTGTCCCATTTATGAGTGTGAGCTAAACTTTTCGTTGAAAAGGGAAGTGAAGGTATCTACTCGAAGGTGTGCTAGGCATATTTGATTTCAATCTCAGTGTGTTTTCCTGATGAATTTGGTGTTGTAAAGTGGAGAACACATGTAACCCTATGGGAGGAATAATACTGAATGCTAAGCATTATTACGCAGATGAGAAACGGTGGGACAAGGCTAAGCAATGACGGGAAAACCCGTTGACTCAGTCGGGACCGAAGGGTACCTTTAACCACATTTAGAAACGAACAGGAAACTGTCGATCAACCTGTGAACAAAGTCAGTCTTCTGTGTCTGTAGTTTTTCTCTCTTCGTTCCTACAAATGCGGGGAGACGGGAGACTGCGCTACAGGACCTCAGTGAGAGGTGGACTCCCCCAGCAAATTATTCTGCTTTATGATTCTATTCGTCCTGAGACATTTGTGAATTTGCAGTGGTTCTTGATATCCTGATTTGATGTATAGTTCAATTACCCACTGGAAAAACGTTCCAAGATGCCATTGTTATGTAACCGAATTGCCTTAGACTAACCTTTCCTTTCCATAGACCACTTCAGCAATCTGCGTAGCTGTCAATGTCCAGTTTCTCGCTTTTGTTCGAAGGTCCCAATCTAAGTTTGTTGTCCCGACACCCAATGCATTGGGTCTCTGACAAATGAACAATTTCTGGTACTATTATGGGTATTTCGAGCTGTCCACACGTTCGATATCTCAGCCCGTCATATTCCGATTCAGTAGACGCGTTTGTGAAGTCCATCACGGTCAAATAATAAAAAGATTAGTTGTTGTTTTTGTCTAGTATTGCTTCTATTTCTGGAATTTAGCTGAGGCGCATATCAGCGAATTAGAATTACTGGGTTTCAAGTCATTGAGTGCTTTCTGATGAACGAAATTTCTTTTATGAACTGATATTCTGGCAAAACTCTTAATCGTAAAGAAGCATTGAGATTTAGCCGATGTATGAAATAACTGGCAAAGACTGTAAAATACTCCAATCATTCCTCCTTTTCTTCCTTCAGTTCAGTCCAGTTTTTACAACCGTTAACTTCACTCCAACGTGTTCTGGTTTCTTCATGACATGGTTCATGCATGAGTGTAGTGGAAACCACTAGGGTCCATTACACGAGAAGGGACAGGGGGGAACGCCAACCATGACCCTGGAAACCGGAGTAGTATGGAACCACATAAGATTCTAATAGGTCAGGTGTGGTAACGAGCCAGGCTACAGCGACTTACTGTCGACTACCAGAGTGACCGGCGGATCTCGGATTCGAACCTTAGGTTGCCACTTTCTAACACCATTTACTCAAAAAGAAAAAGAATCGAGAAATAGTGGAAGACTGACTGCAGAATAATAATTTGAATGTCTATGTAAGAGAGGAAAGATTTCAAATCCAAGGACACTGACCGCTGAATTGAGCTATGTCACCCATTGCCCCTAACCCTCAGTTTTTTTAGGAAAAAGGGGATCTGGTGGACCCCGACCCGCTAGTCTGATCGGACCTTACACGGGCAGTTCGGTGATTAAGGTTTTCATACCTTTTGCCACCGTGACCCATCGTCCAGCCATTAATTATCTCGGAGAACAGTTCAGAGAGAGACGGCATTCGATAACATATCAACTCGTCGTTGACTTTTGATTTGAATATTCGAATTGCACGGTGTCGCTGACCATCGTTTCCACTCAGACTATTATTTTGTAACTAGAATATCGACATTCGAAAATCAGGTAATTTTTCTCCCTAGGTTTGGTCAATGATACATTGTGGTCCTTCTTGTGATGTTGCTGATAAGTGACCGTGCTTAAAACGATGACGATTGTGATGTCGATAACACTAGTGTTGCTAATGCTGATACAGCTTAGTTATTTTGCTGGTTTAGACCACAGCCATAGTACACACAAGCTCCTGGCCGACGTTGGTCGGGTGGAATATGCATCTATCACCAAAACGGTCAGAGGTTCGAATCCCAGATCCGTCAGATGGTAACTCACTGTCACCCGGGTCCTTGCCACACATGACCTCTTAGAACCTTATATGGTTCTATGCCACCTTTAGTTTCAGGGTCACGGTCTCTGGTACCCCCACCTCATGTAGATTGGATCCTAGTGGCTCTGGGAAGCCTTCCATTTCACTCATGCCACTGGAATGCATAAAACAAAGTCAAAACGGCTTGATAACGGTAATGTGTTGACTGGAAGAAGGCATCAGCGAAAGATTCCCATTCCTAAAAGATCAATGTCGGAATGGATGATGATTTTCTTTACATTCATCTCACCCTTTAAAATCACAATCTGGATGATAGAGATGGTTGTGTGTGGTGTGTCGAAGCGTAAGTGACTACAAACCAGTTCTCATTTTGTGTGGGTGAATGGTTTACACTAGTCCAGTCGGAGCGTTTACGGGCTTGTTTTCACTTTCCGTTCTTATCATTCAGTCCGACTGTGTCGGACAATCAATGTACCGAGTAACAGCATTAAATTTGAATTTCCCTTAGTTTTCTCTGTTTCTGCTCATTTTATTGCACTAACGGGTGCTGACCTGTACAGTGCTCTTTTAGGTAGATTATTTGAACATGTTTTGTTTGGATTATGAAACTCATCGGGTCGATCAGAGATGATCAACTTACCCGTTATTACAAATCGAAAGCCAGCTGATCACGTCCCACCAAGATATGCACACATACAGTGACAAGACAAGCACACATATTGAACGCAATGGTGGTAGTAACTACCAATTTCATTCGGAAAGACACTACAATCGCTTGACTTGACACATGGTCAGTTCGACTTCGGAGCCCGTGGGACAGTAAACAGACAGGGTTCCGTTCAGTATGAAATATTCGAAAGCTGCGTTCGACCGTTGAGTACTTTTGTAGTTCCTGCAGTTTTGAAGAAGCTTCCAACTATCCGGACCAAACGACGTAAGGAGTGTATCGAAAAATCGATGCGCCATGTATTGGTTTTTTATTGTGAATGATATAATATTAATAACACAGCGTTGTTGGTAGATGTAATGCGCCAACGTTTCGACTACCCACGGTAGTCGAAACGTCGGCGCATTACATCTACCAACAACGCTGTGTTATTAATATTATATCATTCACAATAAAAAAAGCTTCCAACTACTTTAGCAGTCCTTGCCTAAAACACAAGGAAAACGTCTCTGGTTCTCCATATGTGAACTGTCAAATCCAGCCATATGAATCGACATCCGTTCTTAAGCCACGCCAAGAGTTGTGTTCAGCCGAAAAATATAAGTTTGGTTCTACCCATGCAATGTCTACCAAATTGCAGTCAGGATCTATTAAACGATGGGAAAGCCTACCAAGCCATGATTTCTATCTCAAATAAGTTAACTTTTATATCCGCCGCTAAAACCCACTTATCCCTAGCACAGTGAAGATAGAAATGCTCGCTCGATTTTCATTCCCGGTGCAACTAAATTGAGTCTTTCGTTGATGATGAGCAACAATTGCCCACGCTCATGTGTATAGTGATTTTTTTACGCTTTAGTCAATAACACTAATTTGGAGAATCGCAAGGACTTACGGAATCGTGAAACCGATAAATTTTCACTGTTTCTCAGACGTTTGCAACCCGTTAGGAATCGATTTTGATGGGTTCAAATCCGAGCAACAACAATCTATGAGTTTTTATGGGGCATGTGATCAAAAGGTTTTTTCTTTCATTTCTCCCGGCTTGCAATATACCAGAAAAAGGGGAAAAAATTGATGTTTCTATTTTGTTGATAGTCCCGGTTGCTATATCACAGTAATGTGTAGTTTATGAAATACCATGGAGGGATGTTTATCAAGCGAAAACGCATCCCTTCTTTTGATCGGTTATCCAGGGAGCTTGAACTCACGGCTGTCACATAATCGAATTACCTTCTGTTATCTACAACTTGGAGATTCGATAGGTATTATTTTGCTCTACCTCTGGATAACGCTTTTTAGTTATATTTGCTGGTCTTCCGAAGGCTTTTCGGGAAGCATAACCGCGAAATCGTACCTTAATCCATGTTAATCAGCCGCCTTCAAAAAGATTAGTAGATTTTCTGATGGATAACGATGGGTCTCGTTTTCCGAATCCATTCTTCGACAGTCGGTTCCTCTAATTACTGTACCAATTCATCAATAGCTCATGAACAATAGTCACTCGTCTTGTCTGAGTGTTTTGTCTTCTAGTACATAAATACTGACGCCGATTTCCTCGTGACGCGTTACCTGTCCCTGAAGCTGTTCTATCTTATGGGTCAAACCCCAAAGGATTTTTGCGGATGAATTTCTCATCCGAGTTGTCAACGGAATGCACGCATATCATACAACGGACAATTGTTCCTTACCATACTTGTTTTTTGCCCGCCTCTTCTCCATTAGGCAAACGCGCGGTGTTCGTTTTTGACCACGATTTATTAGTAATTCATGTTGATCCTTTCCAGTGCAGTTCCAAACAGGTTGCTGGAAATCGGGCACCGAAAGGTTTCCAGTCGAAAGTACTATTATCTTGTACATATCCAATGATCTTGCGTATGACCCTTGTCTAGTAGAATTAACCAGCAGTTCGGCCGGCGTATTGATTAGGAGGGATAAAGGAGTGATGAAGTGTGTGCTCATCAAAGGCGTTTAGGGAGTTGCATTCCTTGTGATTTATATGAATATTCCAAATTGCTTTGGTTAGTCCTTGCTTTCAGTTGTTATTGCATCGTTGTTTATCTCAAATTGTGAATTTTCATATCGGCCCTACTTCAGAAACCAGTAGAATGACGTAGAACTGTCTGCCGAGTGTGGATATGACGGACGGCTGTGGCTAATGCCCTTTCAATGCTAAGTTGATCCAAATCTCTGTGAGATATTCACAGTATCGTGGTATGTGGAAATCGCGTGACTTGTTTAGCTCCATTATTTTCCGACGCATAAATTATTCGAATTAGTACCGACCAGGTCGAAACAACGTATGGAACCTGGCTGCCCGGAACTAGTGTTAGACTTGGCTTGTTCACGAGATGGTTCACCCAACATCAATATTCAACTCTCTATTAAAAGCCACAGAACCACCCGGTTCCATTTTTGTTGAAAATCGATGTCAATTTGAATTCGCCATTTCGTAAACAACCGAAATTGGACTGCCGTAAAGCCGCTATGTGAATAAATCAACTGGATTCGAACATTTCCCTCCAATCGTAGTTGATTTCCATTCATTTTCTGATTTTTCCACGAAGATAGTCCGCTTGGCGGATGGAACGTTCGATTCATCAGACTTTCAATTGTTTCTTCATTATTCATTCGCCTGATTGCCGTTCGATCCAATGATTAATTTTTTATGATGTCTTCCCTCATCTCTTCTGCATACCGTTACATGTCGCATGTCATCAACAGACCAGCGATTTTCTGTTCCTTGGGGGGTGGTGGACAAGTTGGTTCTATCACAGCTTTCAGCTCCAAGTCACCCAGAAACGCGCCTGAGGCGATTATCGCGCAGTCTACAATCACACACTCCTCCACGGATCACACCAGATCTCCCACCCCTTGTGCGTTTTTTTGATCGAACTGGACTGCAAATCCAGTGCCTTGCGGCCGGCCATCCCCGACCCAAAATACGTTGGTTTTCTTTACCCACAAATGGACGAGCAGCCAGGGCAGATCACGTGGTCGGTGCCGCATCTTCGGATAAGCTATCATTGCGCTCGGCCGCAAACTCGTTTTCCTCGGATGAGCCTGGACGATCGCGCGTGGATGAACAAGACGTTATGCTAGTGGTAGACGATGTCAACGAAGACGAAGAGGAAGAGCCAGTCAGCGAGCTTGGATACAACAATTACGTGAGGTAACATATTCTCATGTTATTAGAGCAGTATTTAGACTTCTTGAATATCAGAACTTGCAATTAAATTTCCACGATTACTGGGTCAATATCCTTTAAGTAACTCGTATTTTTAAGTGATTGGCATACTCAGAACAAATATGGTCCTTGTGTGAGGTTTGATCGAACCGATAGAAGGAGTTTAGGAAACTGTCTAGTAAAAGGCATGTTCGAAGTTTCAGCCACGATAGACGGTTTTCTTCAGATGATTATCCATATAGTGACTAAGTAATAATGCCCAATTAGTCGTAAGATCGTTTTCCATTCGGGTTGGCGTTACAGGTTTGTAGGACCAAAGTTCATTGTGGTCATGCACAGCTCTTCCATACACCTCGTATCATGTGCGATTTCAGTCTAAACAGACGATAGATTGTGCTCATCATTACGCTTGCTGTCCATGACTGAATGACTAAAACTCTCCACATCATCATTCAGTGAAAAATAAGTATTCACAGTTTGATGATTGGATGCTTTACTAAACCTAATACAATGTTCGTCGGCGAAGGCGGGCAAAGGGATTTCAGAATCATTGTCTAGTGATTTCAATGATGAACGTGATGTCGTTAGGTGGGTAGCGTAGAGTTCAGTCACTCGTATCTTCGTTTGTTCGCAGATTTATGCGATGCCAATAATTTCATAATCTACACGCGCAATTACCCATGCACGATTAATGTGATTGGTTCGACACCAACTCCTTCTTTGTTGTAAGCCTTTGTAGATTCGCAATGGACATTTTGGAATGGAGAGAAATAAGTCTGAATTCGAAAGGGTGTTTAAAACTGGCGAACAGGTCGTGAGCAAGGCTCTGAAAGATTTCGCCACTTAAGAGGTTAAAGTCGGACTTAAACAAGCATGAGCCATATTACCTTGACTAGTGATGGAAGGCTTGGGAATTGAGCACCAAGTTTATGAACCAAGTGCGCATTACCTTTCAGCTGGGGGTTTTGATACTAGTAATTGATTCTGTTCTTTCGAGCTTACGTGTTGTCGGCACATTATTAAGTTCCACATAAGCCTGAATTGATTGTTCACGTGGTTGTGCGCTAGCGATTTACTATTTCTAGTGGAGGTTGACTAAAATGGAGATGCAGTGCGCAACCGTATTAAGAAAGTGCAGAAATTGTGTGCATCAAGATGAAATTGCGCTTGCCGGAACAGCATGTGATAAAACCCTGCGTGTTTGGTTTTTACGCGTCCAGGAAAAAGGATCAAGATATGTCAGGTTAAGGCAAAGTAATCCATTTTGTTGCCGGAACATCAGTGGCCTATTCGATGGAAAGAGCCATCAATCAGGTACAGTAATTCTATTCACATTTCGACCCAGAAATCGGAATCTATGATTGCGCTATCCAGTGTGAATTCTGTAGATTTCGTGCTCTATTTTGTTTTCGCGTCTGGTTGGATCTCAGATGCACAGTTGTTCCGCGAAATCAGGAAGAAGGTAGGTGGGAGTTATGTTATTGCGTCGCTGGGTAGTCAGCATTCTTTTGGCATATTCATTGACGTATTGCGGATCGCGCACAAAACTTTCTTGCGATCAACTTTCCTCGGCCTCTGTTAACAGTTTTTTATTCGTCCGCTCTCCTTTGACACAGTCGTTCTGCTCAACCAATTCTGCATTCAAACTACAAGAGAAAGATCGAGCAGTCTCTCTCTGGCGCGATTTTAGTTTTTTTTGCTCGTAGCCCGTTTACTTTGTTTCTTATAGTTATTTTCTTCAGTTCACTTGTTCAAATACTACTCGATAGAATTGACTGGTGGTCAGACGTTTTCGTGTTTGAGCAAGTTTTATTGCCTTGGAAAATGATAGAGCATGACGAATGTCGCTGGTTCACCGAAGCTTCCGACCGGTACTCCCGATTAGGTATTGTCTGTTTCTGTCTAAGCTGCCTAATAATCGACTTATGCTTGATCTACGCCTCTGTCCTATTTTTCTTCGAATAAAGGATTTTTAAATCGCCAACCCTTTTTAATGCTAGCGAGGCTAATCGGGCTAGTTTGAGAATCTCGAAATACAGCGGTTGTTATGTTGAGTTTCGTATGGCTAAACATTGTGTGACAAATGGCCATTGTCATGCAGAAGACGATGTTTTTGAAATTTCTAGACTTGGCATTAGAATTTAGAGGACATAAACCCAGGGGATAGAGAATAATTACAGCGTTTTTCACATGCATTTTTGTGAAAAATTCACATTGACAGTTAATCGTGAAACCAATCACAAGCACTGTGACAATCCTTCGTAAGACAGTTCTCTCATTTCTAGCAGAAATAAGGATTTACTTTGGGTTATATCATCATCATCGTCATCGTTCAGCGTTAAACAGCAAGACAAGCCTCACTGACCGCTGCTTTTCACTAGAGTTACACGTTTATATAAAAAAGAGTGAATATCCAACGGGAACAGGAAGTGGACCTACACAGGCGGGAAAAGATAAGATGCTGCTGCAGCCAACACACGGAACACAGCCTAA